>VZTU01035147.1:1275-52631 GCA_013400835.1 Zapornia atra | reverse complement strand
AAAAAAAAAAAAGGGAAACTTTGGAATAATTGATCTTTGATCGCTATTTATTATTTTTTTCTTCTAGATCCCCCTGGGAAACCTGAAGTTATCAATGTAACCAGGAACTCAGTAACACTTATTTGGACAGAACCAAAATATGATGGTGGACATAAGTTAACTGGCTATATTGTTGAAAAGCGTGATTTACCCTCCAAAACTTGGACAAAAGCTAATCATGTGAATGTTCCAGATTGTGCATTTACTGTAACTGACCTCACTGAAGGCTCCAAATACGAGTTCAGAATTAGAGCAAAGAACACTGCTGGAGCTATTAGTCCTCCATCAGAATCCACTGGAACCATAATATGCAAGGATGAGTATGGTATGTAGATGACATTAAAAATGTAGCATTTATCCCTTCCCTTTTCCTTCCCCTTCTCCTTCCTCTTCCCCATCCTGTATTCTTGTTATAACAGGTTGTTTGTTTGTTTTGACAGAGTCACCAAGTATTGTTATTGATCCTACTTTGAAGGAAGGCTTAACAGTAAAAGCAGGAGAGACCATTACAGTGTCTGCTATTAGTATCCGTGGCAAACCACCTCCAACTTCAGCATGGTCTAAAGCTGGAAAAGATTTTAGACCTTCAGAGCTTGTGCACATTGAAACGACACCAACTTCTTCTACTCTAACTGTCAAATATGCAGCCAGAAAAGATTCTGGAGAATACATAATCACTGCAACCAATCCTTTTGGCACTAAGCAGGAAAGTGTACATGTGAAAGTTCTAGATGTACCAGGACCTCCAGGGCCTATTGAGATCAGCAATGTTTCAGCAGAAAAAGCAACTCTTACATGGTCACCTCCTGCAGAAGATGGTGGATCACCAATCAAATCCTATGTTCTTGAAAAGAGAGAAACTAGCCGACTGCTCTGGACATTGGTTGCTGAAAATATTGAAAGCTGTAGGCATGTTGTTAGCAAGCTCATTCAAGGAAATGAATATGTTTTCCGTGTCTCAGCAGTGAATCAATATGGCAAGGGTGAACCAGTACAATCAGAACCAGTTAAAATGGTGGATAGATTTGGTACGTAGAACAAGCTAAGACATTCCATATTGTGTTTATTAATCTCTGAATATTTTTTTTTTTCTTTAACTGTACTTTTTTCTTCCTTAACAGGTCCCCCAGGCCCTCCTGGAAAACCAGAAGTAACAAATGTCACTAAAAATACTGTCACGGTTACCTGGAAGAGGCCAGTAGATGATGGTGGAAGCGAAATCACGGGTTACTATGTGGAGCGAAGAGAAAAGAAAGGTTTAAGATGGGTCAGAGCAACAAAGAAATCAGTTTCAGATCTTAGATGCAAAGTAACTGGTCTGCTGGAAGGAAATGAATATGAATTCCGTGTCAGTGCAGAAAATAGAGCAGGAGTTGGACCCCCAAGTGATGTTTCAAAGTCTGTCATATGCAAAGACGTTGCATGTTAGTATCATGCCTTTTCTTTTTTGGGCTTGGGTGGTATGAGTGAGAAGCACATTCAGACAATGTAAGAATGACTCCCTCTGTAACATTATGTTTTACCTTTCCTGCCTTTACAGACCCACCTGGTCCACCTGCAAATCCAAGAGTGACTGATACTACAAAGACAAGTGCATCTTTAGCCTGGGGCAAGCCTCACTATGATGGTGGTCTTGACATCACTGGCTATATAGTAGACCATCAAAAGGAAGGAGAAGAAGAATGGGTAAAAGACACAACGGGGACTGCTTTAAGAATCACTCAGTTTGTTGTTGCTCATCTGCAGACAGGAGCTAAATATAATTTCAGAATTTCTGCCATGAATGCTGCAGGTGTTGGTGAACCAGCAATAATTCCAAGTGTGGAAATCAAAGACCGGGAAGAGATTCCCGACTTTGAATTAGATGCTGAGCTAAGAAGAACACTTGTTGTTAGAGCTGGATTAACTATTCGCATTTTTGTGCCAATTAAAGGACGTCCAACTCCAGAAGTTACATGGACAAAAGATGATGTTTCACTCAAAGGACGTGCCAGTATTGAAAATACAGACTCTTTTACACTCCTGATTGTCACAGAGTGCACCAGATACGATGCAGGAAAATACGTAATGACTCTTGAAAATGCTGCTGGAAAGAAGACTGGCTTTGTAAATGTAAAAGTCTTGGATACACCAGGTCCACCGATAAACCTTAAGCCTAGAGAAATAACCAAAGACAGCATCACCCTCCAATGGGATATGCCTCTGATAGATGGTGGTTCGCGTATAACAAACTATATTGTTGAGAAACGTGAATCAACTCGGAAAGCATATTCAACAGTCACAACCAACTGCCAGAAGTGTTCCTTCAGAATTCCTAATTTGGCTGAGGGGTGTGAATACTATTTCAGAGTTCTGGCTGAAAATGAGTATGGTATTGGTGAACCAGCTGAAACTTCAGAACCAGTAAGAGCTTCTGAGGCACCATCCCCACCGGAGAGCCTTAATATTATGGATGTAACACGGAACTCAGTTAGCCTGGCTTGGCCAAAACCAGAACACGATGGTGGCAGCAAGATCACTGGGTATGTAATTGAAGCACAGAGAAAAGGAACCAACCAGTGGGCACACATCACCACTGTGAAAACATTGGACTGTGTAGTAAAGAACCTAACTGAAAATGAAGAGTATACTTTCCAGGTTATGGCAGTTAACAGTGCTGGAAGAAGTGCCCCAAGAGAAAGCAGGCCAGTTATTATCAAGGAGCAAACAATGCTACCGGAGTTTGACCTCCGTGGTATTTACCAGAAAACAGTCATTGCCAAAGCTGGTGACAATATCAAGATTGAAATCCCCGTGCTTGGTCGTCCAAGACCTACTGTGACTTGGAAGAAAGAAGACCAGATACTTAAGCAAACACAAAGAGTAAATTATGAAAATACTGCAACAGCAACCATACTAACCATCAATGAATGTAAACGAAGTGATAGTGGCCAATATCCACTGTCAGCTAAAAACATTGTTGGAGAAGTTAGTGAAGTAATCACAGTTCAGGTTCATGACATACCTGGACCTCCTACTGGACCAATCAAATTTGATGAAATTTCATCTGACTTCCTAACATTCTCATGGGAGCCTCCTTTGAATGACGGTGGTGTACCAATAAGTAACTATGTTGTAGAAATGCGTCAAACTGACAGTACCACATGGACTGAATTGGCAACCACAGTGATACGTACTACATTTAAAGCCACTCGTCTTACTACTGGAGTTGAGTATCAGTTTCGTGTTAAAGCTCAAAACAGATATGGAATTGGCCCACCCATTACTTCAGAGTCTATAGTTGCCAACTACCCATTTAAAGTACCTGGGCCTCCTGGCACTCCTCAGGTGATTGCAGTCACCAAAGAAACCATGACCATTAGCTGGAATGAGCCAGTTACTGATGGTGGAAGCCCAATTCTGGGATATCATATTGAAAGAAAAGAACGAAATAGCATTCTTTGGCAGACTGTAAGCAAAATGCTGGTATCAGGCAATATCTTTAAGTCAACTGGACTTACCGATGGCATTGCATATGAATTCCGTGTTATAGCAGAAAATCTGGCTGGGAAGAGTAAGCCAAGCAAACCATCTGAGCCTGTGTTTGCCCTAGACCCAATAGATCCACCTGGTAAGCCAATACCTCTGAACATTACAAGACATGCAGTTACACTGAAGTGGACTAAACCAGAATATAATGGAGGTTTTAAGATAACTGGCTACACTGTTGAAAAGAGAGACCTTCCTAATGGCCGTTGGCTGAAGGCTAATTTCAGCAATATACTAGAGACTGAATTCACTGTAAGTGGTTTGACAGAAGATGCTGCCTATGAATTCCGTGTGATTGCAAGGAATGCTGGTGGGGCTGTTAGTCAGCCCTCTGAGCCATCAGATGCAATAACTTGTAGAGATGACATTGAAGCACCAAGGATAAGGGTGGATGCCAAATACAAAGACACCTTAGTGCTGAAAGCAGGTGAAGCTTTCAGACTTGAGGCTGATGTTTCAGGTCGCCCTCCACCAACTATGACATGGACAAAAGGAGAAAAAGAACTTGAAGACACAGCAAAATTAGAAATAAAAATAGCAGATTTCTCTACTGTTCTTATCAATAAAGATTCTTCAAGAAGAGATGGTGGTGCCTACACACTTACTGCAACAAATCCTGGTGGCTTTGCCAAGCATATCTTCAATGTTAAAGTTCTCGATAGACCTGGTCCCCCAGAAGGTCCTTTGGCTGTGTCTGAAGTCACTGCAGAGAAGTGTGTGCTGTCATGGCTACCTCCACTGGATGACGGAGGAGCAAAAATTGACCATTATGTGGTTGAAAAACGTGAAACTAGTAGATTGGCATGGACAGCTGTAGCCACAGAAGTTCCGTTAACTAAACTGAAGGTTACTAAGCTGTTAAAGGGCAATGAATATGTGTTCCGTGTTATGGCTGTTAACAAATATGGAGTTGGTGAGCCTCTGGAATCAGAGCCCATTCTTGCAGTAAATCCATATGTGCCACCTGATCCACCTAAAACACCTGAAGTTACAGCAATTACAAAAGATTCTATGGTTGTCTGTTGGGGACACCCTGATTCTGATGGTGGGAGTCCAATAACAAACTATATTGTGGAACGTCGGGACAGGGCTGGTCTACGGTGGGTCAAATGTAACAAACGTGTTGTTACTGACTTACGTTATAAAGTGTCTGGACTGACAGAAGGCCATGAATATGAATACAGAGTCATGGCTGAAAACGCTGCTGGAGTCAGTGAGCCAAGCCCAACAAGTCCATTCTATAAAGCTTGTGATACTGTATTTAAGCCTGGTCCCCCAGGTAATCCTCGTGTTTTGGATAGCAGCAAGTCCTCAATTACAATAGCATGGAACAAACCAATATATGATGGTGGTTCAGAGATCACGGGTTACATGGTTGAGATTGCACTACCTGAAGAAGATGAGTGGAAGATTGTAACTCCACCAGTAGGTCTAAAGGCCACTTCTTTTACCATCACTGACCTGAAAGAAAATCAGGAGTATAAAATACGGATATATGCTATGAACTCTGAGGGTCTTGGAGAACCTGCTCTTGTTCCTGGAACTCCAAAAGCTGAAGAAAGAATGCTACCTCCAGAGATTGAACTTGATGCAGAACTGCGGAAAGTTGTCACTATTAGAGCTTGCTGTACTCTAAGGCTCTTTGTCCCAATTAAAGGAAGACCAGCACCCGAAGTAAAATGGACAAGAGAACATGGGGAATCTCTGGATAGAGCAAGCATTGAATCAACAAGCTCTTATACTCTACTTATTGTTGAAAATGTAAATAGATTTGATAGTGGCAAATACATACTGACAATTGAAAACAGCTCAGGTAGCAAGTCAGCATTTGTGAATGTCAGAGTTCTTGATACTCCAGGGGCACCTCAAGATTTGAAAATAAAAGAAGTTACAAAATCATCAGTTACACTCACATGGGAGCCTCCTCTCATAGATGGCGGCTCTAAAATAAAAAACTACATTGTTGAAAAACGTGAATCAACAAGAAAAGCCTATTCAACTGTTAATGCAAATTGCCACAAGACGAGCTGGAAAGTTGATTCACTGCAAGAAGGTTGCAACTACTACTTCAGAGTCCTAGCTGAAAATGAGTATGGAATAGGCCTTCCAGTTGAAACTTCAGAATCAGTAAAAGTATCAGAAAGACCTCTTCCACCAGGGAAAATAACTTTGGTGGATGTGACAAGAAATAGCGTATCCTTATCTTGGGAAAAACCTGAACATGATGGTGGTAGCAGAATTCTAGGCTACATTGTAGAAATGCAAAGCAAAGGAAGTGAAAAGTGGTCAACTTGTGCTACCGTGAAAGTTACTGAAGCCACTATAACAGGATTGATCCAAGGTGAAGAATACACTTTCCGTGTTTCAGCTCAGAATGAGAAAGGTATCAGTGATCCTCGACAGCTGGGTATACCAGTTGTTGCGAAAGACCTTGTGATTCCACCAGCTTTCAAACTACTGTTTACCACTTTCAGTGTTCTAGCAGGAGAGGACTTAAAAGTTGATGTTCCTTTTGTTGGTCGACCTAAACCAGCAGTGCTTTGGCATAAAGATAATGTGGCATTGAAGCAGACTACAAGAGTAAATGCAGAAAGTTCAGAAAGCAACACTGTGTTAACAATAAAAGAAGCATGCAAAGAAGATGTGGGGACATATTTAGTTAAACTTACAAACTCTGCAGGTGAAGCAACTGAGAACCTAAATATTGTTGTCCTTGACAAACCAGGGCCTCCAACTGGACCAGTAAAAGCAGATGAAGTAACAGCAGATAGCATTACGATTTCCTGGGAACCACCGAAGTATGATGGTGGTAGCTCTATCAATAATTACATTGTAGAAAAAAGAGACACTTCCACTACCACTTGGCAGATTGTGTCAGCTACTGTTGCAAGAACAACTATAAAAGCATGTAGATTAAAGACTGGCTGTGAATATCAGTTCAGAATTGCAGCAGAGAACAGATATGGGAAGAGTACCTATCTCACTTCAGAGCCAATCATAGCCCAATACCCATTTAAAGTTCCTGGTCCACCTGGAACACCTTTTGTAACGAACGTCTCAAAAGACAGCATGGTGGTACAATGGCATGAACCAGTCAATGATGGTGGTAGCAAGATCATTGGGTATCACTTGGAACGCAAAGAAAGAAAC
The DNA here is from genome assembly GCA_013400835.1 of Zapornia atra. Classification (NCBI taxonomy): domain Eukaryota; kingdom Metazoa; phylum Chordata; class Aves; order Gruiformes; family Rallidae; genus Zapornia; species Zapornia atra. Next base: position 45,914 of record VZTU01035147.1, on the reverse strand, counting down.
AGCATTCTTTGGGCTAAGCTGAATAAAACACCTATTCCAGATACCAAATTTAAGACAACTGGCCTTGAGGAAGGTCTTGAGTATGAGTTCAGAGTTTATGCAGAAAATATAGTGGGCATTGGAAAGGCAAGTAGAGCATCTGAATGTTATACTGCACATGACCCATGTGACCCTCCAGGCCGTCCAGAGCCTATAATTGTCACAAGAAGCTCAGTAACACTTCAGTGGAAGAAACCCGTATATGATGGTGGAAGTAAGATTACAGGCTATGTTGTGGAAAAGAAGGAGCTACCTGATGGTCGCTGGATGAAAGCAAGCTTTACAAATGTCATTGACACCCAATTTGAAGTAACTGGTCTAGTTGAAAACCAGAGGTATGAGTTCCGTGTTATAGCACGAAATGCTGCAGGTGTTTTCAGTGAACCGTCTGAGAGCTCAGGGGCAATTACAGCAAGAGATGAAGTAGAACCACCTCATATAAGTATGGATCCAAAATACAAAGACACTATTGTAGTGCATGCTGGTGAGTCATTCAAACTTGATGCTGATGTTCATGGCAAACCAATACCTTCCATTCAGTGGTTAAAAGGTGATCATGAGCTGACCAACACTGCTCGTATGGAAATAAAAAGCACCGATTTTGCAACAAGTCTTAGTGTGAAGGAGGCCATTAGAGTTGACAGTGGTCAGTATGTACTACTGGCAAAGAATGTTGCAGGTGAAAAGAAAGTTCCTGTTAATGTCAAAGTTCTGGATAGACCTGGACCACCAGAAGGACCTGTTGAGATTACAGGTGTTACTGCTGAAAAATGTGTGCTGTCATGGAAACCTCCACTACAAGATGGCGGTAGCGATATTTCACACTACATTGTAGAAAAAAGGGAAACCAGTCGCTTGGTGTGGACAGTTGTTGATTCAAATGTGCAAACTCTAAATTGCAAAGTTACAAAACTTTTAGAAGGAAATGAATATGTTTTCCGCATCATGGCAGTAAATAAATACGGTGTTGGTGAACCTCTTGAGTCTGAACCCGTACTGGCAAAGAACCCATTTGTAGTGCCACTTCCACCAAAGGCGCCAGAAGTCACAGCCATTACCAAGGATTCTATGATAGTTGTATGGGAAAGGCCAGCCTCAGATGGTGGTAGTGAAATCCTAGGCTACGTCCTTGAAAAACGAGATAAAGAAGGTATTCGCTGGACAAGATGTAACAAACGCCTGATAAGTGAACTGCGATACAGAGTGACTGGACTTATAGAAAATCATGATTATGAGTACAGAGTTTCAGCTGAAAATGCTGCTGGTCTTAGTGAACCAAGCCCACCTTCCACTTACTACAGAGCATGCGATCCTATTTACAAGCCAGGTCCACCCAATAATCCTAAAGTTGTGGATGTTACAAGATCGTCAGTTTTCCTTTCATGGGGTAAACCTATCTATGATGGTGGCTCTGAAATTCAGGGATACATTGTGGAAAAATGTGATGTGAGTGATGGTGAATGGGCAATTTGTACACCTCCAACTGGAATTAAGAATACTCACATGGAAGTAGAAAAATTAGTGGAAAAACATGAATACAAATTCCGAATATGTGCAGTTAATAAAGCAGGAGTTGGAGAGCATGCAGATGTTCCTGGTTCTGTTATTGTGGAAGAAAAGATGGAGGCACCAGACCTTGACCTTGACATGGAATTAAGGAAGATTGTAAATGTGAGGGCAGGAGGCTCCTTAAGACTGTTCGTTCCCATCAGAGGTCGTCCAACACCTGAAGTAAAATGGGGTAAAATGGATGGTGAGATCAGAGAGGCAGCTATTATTGACACCACTAGCAGCTTTACGTCACTTGTTCTAGACAACGTTAACAGATTTGATACTGGAAAATATACTCTGACTTTAGAAAACATTGGTGGAACAAAGTCTGCCTTTGTCAGTGTAAGAGTACTGGATACCCCAAGTGCACCTGTTAATTTAAAAATCAGAGAGATCACTAAAGACTCTGTTTCACTTTCATGGGAGCCTCCTCTCTTGGACGGTGGAGCAAAAATAAAGAATTACATTATTGAAAAGCGTGAAGCAACAAGAAAGGCATATGCAGCTGTCGTAACAAACTGCCACAAGACTTCATGGAAAGTAGATCAACTTCAGGAGGGCTGCTATTATTTCTTTAGAATCTCTGCTGAGAATGAATATGGAATTGGCCTCCCTGCAGAAACCAGTGACCCAATTAAAGTTGCTGAAGTTCCACAGCCTCCTGGGAAAATAACAGTGGATGATGTCACAAGAAACAGTGTCTCGCTAAGCTGGGCAAAACCTGAACATGATGGTGGTAGCAAAATCATACAATACATTGTTGAAATGCAAGCAAAGGGTAGTGAGAAGTGGTCAGAGTGTGCTCGTGTAAAAACACTTGAAGCAGTTATTACTAACCTAACTCAAGGGGAAGAATATCTTTTTAGAGTAATGGCTGTAAATGAAAAGGGTAAGAGTGATCCTAGAGCTCTTGCAGTTCCAGTAGTTGCCAAAGACCTGGTGATTGAACCTGATGTAAGACCTGCTTTTCACAGTTACAGTATCCAAGTGGGACAAGATCTGAAAGTAGAAGTACCAATTTCAGGTCGGCCTAAACCAACTGTTACCTGGGTAAAAGATAGCCAAACATTAAGGCAGACAACAAGAGTCAATGTTAGCGATTTGACTGATCTCACTATATTGAATATTAAAGAAACTAGCAAAGAGGACAGTGGCACTTATGAAATCACTGTGGCTAATGTTGTTGGTCAGAAGTCTGCCTCTATTGAAATTGTAACTCTAGACAAACCTGACCCTCCAGTAGGACCTGTGAAGTTTGATGAAATAAGTGCAGAAAGTATAACCCTATCATGGAATCCTCCAGCATACACAGGTGGCTGCCAAATCACCAACTATGTTGTTCACAAGAGAGAGACAACAACCACTGTATGGGAAACAGTTTCAGCTACTGTTGCAAGAACTACACTGAAGGTGACTAAACTGAAAACTGGTTCAGAATACCAGTTCAGAATCTTTGCTGAGAACAGGTATGGGCAGAGCTTTGCATTGGAATCTGCGCCAGTTGTAGCACAGTACCCCTACAAGGAACCAGGACCTCCTGGCACACCATTTGTGACAACAGTTACAAAAGACTCCATGGTTGTACAGTGGCATGAACCAATAAATGATGGTGGCAGTAGAGTGTTAGGCTACCATCTTGAGAGGAAAGAGAAAAACAGCATTTTATGGACTAAGGTCAACAAGACTATCATTCAGGACACAAGTTTTAAGACAACTAATCTTGAAGAAGGAATTGAATATGAGTTTCGAGTTTCTGCAGAAAATATTGTTGGTGTAGGCAAAACAAGTAAAGTTTCTGAGTGCTATGTAGCTCGTGACCCCTGTGATCCTCCAGGTCGTCCAGAAGCTATAATAATAAAAAGAAGCTCTATTACTCTACAGTGGACCAAACCAGAATATGATGGTGGAAGTAAGATTACAGGTTATATTGTAGAGAAACGTGACTTACCAGACGGTCGCTGGATGAAAGCTAGCTTCACAAATATCATTGAAACTCAGTTCACTGTAACAGGGCTTACTGAAGACCAAAGATATGAATTTAGAGTAATTGCAAAGAATGCTGCAGGTGCCATAAGCAAACCTTCTGACAGTACAGGACCAATAACAGCAAGGGATGAAGTTGAAGTTCCACGAATTTCAATGGATCCTAAGTACAAAGATACAATTGTTGTAAATGCTGGAGAAACATTCAGACTTGAGGCTGATGTTCATGGAAAGCCACTACCAACCATCAAGTGGTACAAAGGAGATAAAGAGCTCGAGGGAACTGCTAGATATGAAATAAAGAACACAGATTTCAGTGCATTAATAATCGTAAAAGATGCTATTAGAGTTGATGGTGGACAGTACATTTTAGAAGCCTCTAATGTCGCAGGAACAAAGACAGTACCAGTAAATGTAAAAGTCCTGGACCGGCCAGGACCTCCAGAGGGCCCAGTCCAAGTGACAGGAGTTACAGCTGAAAAATGTTCATTGGCATGGTCTCCTCCTCTGCATGATGGTGGCAGTGATATTTCTCATTACATTGTAGAGAAGAGAGAAACTAGTCGCCTAGCATGGACTGTTGTTGCTTCAGAAGTTTTACCTACAACGCTGAAAGTAACAAAACTCTTGGAAGGAAATGAATATGTGTTCCGTATTATGGCAGTTAACAAATATGGGGTTGGTGAGCCATTAGAATCTGTGCCAGTAATGATGAAAAATCCATTTGTTGTTCCTGGACCACCAAAGGCTTTGGAAATTACCAACATCACAAAGGATTCTATGACTGTCTGCTGGAACCGGCCAGATAGTGATGGAGGTAGTGAAATAATAGGTTACATTGTAGAAAAGAGAGACCGAGCAGGCATCAGATGGATAAAATGCAATAAACGCCGAATTACAGATTTGCGATTAAGAGTTACAGGATTAACAGAGGATCATGAATATGAATTCAGAGTTTCTGCTGAAAATGCTGCTGGAGTGGGTGAACCAAGCCAAGTTTCTCCTTACTTTAAAGCTTGTGACCCCATGTTCAAGCCTGGCCCACCTACAAATGCCCATGTTTTGGATACCACCAAAAGTTCAGTTACACTTGGTTGGAGTAAACCTATTTATGATGGGGGTTGTGAAATTCAAGGATACCTTGTAGAAATCTGTAAAGCAGATGAAGATGAATGGTCACTTGTTACCCCACAGACAGGGGTACGTTCCACTCGATTTGAAATCAAAAAGCTTATTGAACATCAAGAATATAAACTACGAGTGTGTGCCCTCAACAAGGTTGGTGTAGGAGAGGCTGCATCAGTTCCTGGTACTATTAAACCAGAAGACAAACTTGAAGCTCCAGAACTTGATATTGATTCAGAACTAAGGAAAGGGATAGTGGTTAGAGCTGGTGGGTCTGCTAGGATTCATATACCATTTAGAGGACGACCAACACCTGATATCACGTGGTCTCGGGAAGAAGGTGAATTCACAGAAAAAGTTCAGATTGATAAAGGCATCAACTACACACAACTTTCAATTGACAACTGTGATAGAAATGATGCTGGAAAGTACACTCTTAAGTTAGAGAACAGCAGTGGTTCTAAATCTGCATTTGTTACAGTAAAAGTCTTGGACACACCAGGACCACCACAAAACTTAGTGGTAAAGGATATAAAGAAGGATTCTGCTGTATTATCTTGGGAACCACCCATTATCGATGGTGGTGCAAAGGTAAAGAACTACGTAATAGACAAGCGTGAGTCAACCAGGAAAGCATTTGCAAATGTAAGTGCTAAGTGTGGCAAGACAAGTTTTAAAGTTGAAAATCTTACAGAAGGAGCAATTTATTACTTCAGAGTTATGGCCGAAAATGAATTTGGAATTGGTGTTCCAGCTGAAACCACGGATGCTGTCAAAGCCTCAGAGCCACCTCTGCCTCCTGGGAAAGTAACACTCACTGATGTGACTCAGAGAAGTGCATCACTTACATGGGAAAAACCTGAACATGATGGAGGTAGCAGAATTTTGGGATACATTGTTGAAATGCAGCCTAAAGGAACAGAAAAATGGAGTGTTGTTAGCGAGACCAAAACATGCAGTGCAGTTGTGTCTGGTTTGAGTCCAGGACAGGAATATCAATTTCATGTGATTGCCTACAATGAAAAAGGCAAAAGTGATCCCAGAGCACTTGGAATTCCTGTGATAGCGAAAGACTTGACAATTGAGCCAAGTTTCAAACTGATGTTTAATACATACAGTGTACAGGCTGGAGAAGATCTGAAGGTAGAAGTACCATTCATAGGTAGACCCAAACCTGCTATTACTTGGACAAAAGATGAGCAGTCACTGAAACAGACAACCAGAATACATATTCAGGATACATCAACATCAACTATCTTACATATTAAAGAAAGCAACAAGGAAGACTTTGGTAAATATACAGTAACAGCAACAAACACAGCAGGTACAGCAACAGAGCACCTGAGCATAATTGTACTGGAAAAGCCTGGTCCACCACGAGGACCTGTCCGCTTTGATGAAGTTAGCGCAGACTTTGTTGTTTTTTCATGGGACCCACCTGATTATACTGGTGGCTGCCAGATAAGCAACTACATAGTAGAAAAGCGTGACACAAGCACTACCACATGGAGCATTGTGTCAGCAACTGTTGCAAGAACAACTATCAAAGCAACAAAACTTAAAACAGGTTCTGAATACCAGTTCAGAATTTCTGCTGAAAATAGATATGGGAAGAGCTCTCCTTTGGATTCTAAACCCGTTGTTGTGCAGTACCCCTACAAGGTGCCTGGGCCACCTGGAACCCCATTTGTAACAGCAGCTTCCAAGGACCATATGATTGTACAATGGCATGAACCAGTTAATGATGGAGGAAGCAAAGTTCTTGGCTACCATCTTGAACGTAAAGATAAGAACAGCATTCTTTGGACAAAACAGAACAAGTCAATCATTTCAGACACCAAATATAAAACAGATGGCCTTGAAGAAGGTCTTGAATATGAGTTCAGAGTTTCTGCTGAAAACATTGTTGGCATTGGCAAAGTCAGCAAAGTATCAGAATTGTATGTTGCCCGAGACCCCTGTGACCCACCTGGCCGCCCAGAGGCCATTGTTGTTACAAGAAATAATATCACACTGAAGTGGAAGAAACCAGAATATGACGGTGGAAGCAAAATAACTGGATATATTGTGGAAAAGAAAGAACTACCAGATGGTCGCTGGATGAAAGCCAGTTTTACAAATGTATTGGAAACAGAATTTACAGTGAGTGGTCTTGTTGAAGACCAACGATATGAATTTAGAGTAATTGCAAGAAATGCTGCAGGTTGCTCAAGTGAACCATCTGAAAGTACAGGGCCCATCACTGCCAGAGATGAAATTGAAGCACCAGGGGCTTCACTGGATCCTAAATACAAAGATGTCATTGTTGTTCATGCTGGAGAAACATTTGTTCTTGAAGCTGATATCCATGGCAAGCCTATTCCTGACATTACATGGTCAAAAGACGGTAAAGACCTTGAAGAAGTAACTCCAAGAATGGAAATTAAATCTACCATTCAGAAAACAACTCTTACTGTCAAAGATTGTATAAGAATAGATGGAGGTCACTATACTCTTAACCTCAGAAATGTTGGTGGCACAAAATCTATACCCATCACTGTAAAAGTGCTTGACAGACCAGGACCTCCAGAAGGACCTTTGAAGGTTACAGGTGTCACTGCAGAAAAATGCTACCTGGCATGGGCTCCACCTTTACATGATGGTGGTTCTAGTATCTCACATTATATCATTGAGAAGAGAGAAACAAGCAGGCTTTCCTGGACACAAGTAGCAACAGATGTCCAGGCCCTTAACCATAAAGTAACCAGACTCCTTGCTGGCAACGAGTATATTTTCCGCGTAATGGCAGTTAACAAATACGGCACTGGAGAACCCTTGGAATCTGAGCCAGTTGTGGCTTGTAATCCATACAAACCTCCTGGTCCTCCTTCAACACCTGAAGTTTCAGCAATCACAAAAGATTCTATGGTGGTAACATGGGGCCGCCCAGAAGACAATGGGGGAGCTGAAATTGAAGGTTATATACTTGAAAAACGAGACAAAGATGGTATCCGGTGGACTAAATGCAATAAGAAAAGGCTGACAGACTTGCGATTCAGAGTAACAGGTCTTACCGATGGGCATTTCTATGAATTTAGAGTTTCTGCTGAAAATGCTGCAGGCACAGGGGAACCCAGTGAGCCATCAATTTTCTATCGTGCCTGTGATGTATTATATCCACCAGGTCCACCAAGCAATCCAAAAGTTACAGACACTTCCCGGTCATCAGTTTCCCTTGCCTGGAGTAAGCCCATTTATGACGGTGGTGCTCCAGTTAAGGGATATGTAGTAGAAGTAAAAGAAGCTGCTGCTGATGAATGGACTACCTGCACCCCACCAACAGGCCTACAAGCAAAGCAATTCACTGTAACAAAACTTAAAGAAAACCAGGAGTATAACTTCCGTATCTGTGCCATCAACTCAGAAGGAGTAGGAGAACCTGCTACTATACCTGGTACAGTCATAGCAGCAGACAAGATTGAACCTCCTGAAATTGAACTTGATGCAGATCTCCGAAAAGTCGTCACTGTACGTGCTAGTGGTACATTACGCCTGTTTGTCACCATCAAAGGAAGACCAGAACCTGAGGTTAAATGGGAGAAAGCAGAAGGAACAATTAGTGAGCGAGCTCAGATTGAAGTCACCAGCTCCTATACAATGCTGGTCATTGATAATGTGAATAGATTTGATACTGGTAGATACAATCTTACATTAGAGAACAACAGTGGCAAAAAATCAGCTTTTGTTAATGTCAGAGTGCTTGATACACCTAGTGCACCTATAAATCTGACGGTCAGAGAAGTGAAGAAAGATTTTGTAACATTAGCCTGGGAGCCACCACTTATTGATGGTGGAGCTAAAATTACCAACTATGTAGTTGAAAAACGAGAATCCACAAGAAAGGCATATGCCACGATTACAAACAACTGCACTAAGAATTCCTTCAAAATTACTCAACTACAAGAAGGATGTAGTTATTACTTCCGTGTTCTGGCTGTAAACGAATATGGGGTTGGCTTACCAGCAGAAACACCTGACCCAGTTAAGGTTTCTGAACCACCTTCCCCACCTGCAAAGGTCGTTCTTGTTGATGTGACTCGCAACTCCGCTTCAATTAAATGGGAAAAGCCAGAGAGCGATGGTGGCAGTAAAATTACTGGTTATATAGTAGAAATGCAGACTAAAGGAAGTATAAAATGGAGTGCATGTACACAGGTCAAAACATTAGAAGCAACAATAACAGGCTTAAGTATGGGAGAAGAGTACAGTTTCAGAGTTATTGCTGTTAATGAAAAAGGAAAAAGTGATCCAAGAGAACTTGGTGTCCCAGTCATTGCAAAAGATATTGAAATCCAGCCATCTGCTGAGCTCCTTTTCAACACATTCACTGTGAAAGCTGGAGATGATCTTAAGATTGATGTGCCATTCAGAGGGCGACCTCTTCCAACCGTTAGCTGGAAGAAGGATGGAAATCCCTTAAAAGAGACAACCAGGGTAAATGTTCAGACATCAAAGACTTTAACTTCACTGTCCATCAAGGAAGCTTCAAATGAAGATTTGGGGCTTTATGAATTACATCTTTCAAATACTGCCGGTTCTACAACAGCTTCTTTAACTGTAGTTGTTCTTGACAGACCAGGACCACCAACTGATGTGCATATTGATGAAATTAGTGCTGATAGTGTAACTCTGTCTTGGAAACCTCCAGCATATGATGGTGGGTGCCATATTAGCAATTACATTGTGGAGAAGCGTGAAACTACTACAACAACATGGGATGTAGTATCTGCAGCAGTTGCAAGAACATCAATCAAAGTATCTCGACTCACCACTGGCTCTGAATATCAGTTCCGTATATGTGCAGAAAATCGCTATGGGAAAAGCACCTACACGAATTCTCCTTCTGTTGTGGCAGAATATCCATTTAAGCCTCCTGGGCCTCCTGGAACTCCTCATGTGGCACATGCAACTAAAGCTTTCATGATTGTAACTTGGCAGGTACCAGTTAATGATGGAGGTAGCACAGTACTAGGATATCACTTGGAGCGTAAAGAAAGAAGCAGCATTCTTTGGACAAAAGTCAACAAGAGCCTTATAGCTGATACACAAATGAAAGTTACAGGTCTTGATGAAGGACTACTGTATGAATATCGTGTGTATGCTGAAAACATTGCTGGAATAGGCAAATGCAGTAAATCCTGTGAACCAGTTGCTGCAAGAGATCCATGTGATCCTCCTGGTCAACCAGAAGTTACTAATATTACAAGAACATCTGTCTCACTGAAATGGGCTAAACCAGAATATGATGGTGGAGCTAAAGTAACAGGATATATTATTGAACGCAGAGAGATACCAGATGGTCGTTGGCTAAAGTGTAATTTTACTAATGTGCAAGAAACATACTTTGATGTAGGTGGACTTACAGAAGATCAGCGATATGAATTCCGTGTGATTGCAAAGAATGCTGCTGGACTCTTCAGTCAGCCATCTGAATCAACTGGACCTGTGACTGTAAAAGATGATGTGGAGGCTCCAAGAATTATGATGGATGCCAAATTCAGGGATGTTGTAGTTGTGAAAGCTGGAGAAGTGTTTAAAGTCAATGCTGATATTGCAGGACGGCCAATACCAGTGATTTCATGGACAAAGGACGGCAAGGAGCTTGAAGGAAAAGCTAGAGTTGAAATAGATTCAACAGATCACACTACTGCAATAACCATTAAGGACTGTGTCCGAGGTGACTCAGGACAGTATGTACTAACATTGCAAAATGTTGCAGGAACAAAATCTTTGGCAATTAATTGCAAAGTACTTGATAGACCTGGCCCACCTGCAGGCCCATTAGAAATAAGTGGCCTCACTGCTGAAAAGTGCCATTTGTCATGGGGACCCCCTCAAGAAAATGGCGGTGCAGATATTGATTACTATATTGTAGAAAAACGTGAGACCAGCAGAATTGCATGGACACTTTGTGAAGGAGAGCTTCGAACAACATCCTGTAAAGTAACAAAATTACTGAAGGGTAACGAGTATATTTTCAGAGTGATGGGAGTGAACAAATATGGTGTTGGTGAACCCCTAGAAAGTGTTGCCGTCAAAGCCCTAGACCCATTTACAGTTCCAAGTCCACCTACATCTTTAGAGATCACCAGTGTGAGCAAAGATTCAATAACTCTGTGCTGGGCAAGACCTGAGTCTGATGGAGGCAATGAGATCTCTGGCTATGTAATTGAAAGGCGTGAGAAAACTAGTCTAAGGTGGATTCGTGTAAACAAAAAGCCAGTTTATGATTTAAGAGTGAAATCATCTGGTCTCCGTGAAGGATTTGAATATGAATTCCGGGTTTATGCAGAAAATGCTGCTGGCTTAAGTCTTCCAAGTGAAACCACACCACTGATTCGGGCAGAAGATCCAATCTTCTTGCCTGGTCCTCCCTCTAAACCTAAAATTATGGATTCTACAAGGTCAAATATCACAATTGGGTGGACAAAGCCACTGTTTGATGGAGGTGCTCCAGTAACTGGATACACAGTTGAATACAAGAAAACTGATGAAACTGACTGGGCAACAGCTATTCAGAACTTAAGAGGCACAGAATACACCATAACTGGATTAGAATCAGGCTCTGAGTATGTCTTTAGAGTCAAATCCATTAACAAAAGCGGTGTTAGTGAACCAAGTGATGTCTCAGAACCTCAGGTGGCAAAAGAAAGAGAAGAAGAACCGGCCTTTGATATTGACAGTGAAATGCGGAAGACTTTAATTGTAAAGGCTGGTGGATCATTCACAATGACTGTTCCGTTCAGAGGCAAACCAATCCCAAATGTAATGTGGAACAAACCAGACACTGATCTCCGTATAAGAGCAAGCATTGATACTTCAGATAACTGTACATCCCTTACTATTGAAAAAGCAACAAGAAGTGATTCTGGAAAGTACACATTAACATTACAAAACAATCTGAATACTGCTACCTTGACTTTAATTGTGAAAGTTCTTGATACTCCTGGCCCACCATCTAATATTGCTGCAAAAGACGTAACTAAAGAGTCTGCTGTGTTATCTTGGGATGTTCCTGAAAATGATGGTGGTGCACCTGTAAAGAACTATGTTATTGAAAAACGAGAAGCTAGCAAAAAAGCATGGGTCACTGTGACAAACAATTGTCACCGCCTCTCTTACAAAGTGACTGGCTTGCAGGAAGGTGGCATTTACTACTTCCGGGTTTCTGGAGAAAACGAGTATGGTGTCGGTGTGCCTTCTGAGACCAAGGAGGGAACGAAAATTACAGGTGTGTTTCACTAAGAAAAAAGTATTTGTTAATATTTAAAACAATATGTGTCTTAAAATTTTTACTTCAAAACATATAAAAAGCATTAAGTCTGTTTACAGTAAAAAAATATAATTTTGTGGTAGGTATGTCTGTATGAATGAATAAGAGCTAAGTGACTGAATTTTAAATCTTACTTTAAAAGTTTCTGATACACAAATTAATTAAAAATATTTTTTCTCATTCCTGTGTAATTGCTAACATGAGAGGTAAATAGTTCCTATATTCCTTAACCTGTTGCACTTTTTTCTCAGAAAAACCCAGCCCACCAGAAAAACTTGGAGTAGCAAATGTCACAAAGGACAGTGTTTCTCTTTCATGGCTAAAACCAGAACATGATGGTGGAAGCAGAATTGTCAGCTACCTCATTGAAGCTCTTGAGAAAGGCCAGCAAAAATGGGTTAAGTGTGCAGTTGTAAAGACAACTCATCATGTTGTCCATGGTCTGAAGGAGAATGTTGAGTATTTCTTCAGAGTATCTGCAGAAAATCAGGCTGGCTTAAGTGATCCTAAGGAACTCCTGCTCCCTGTTACAGTTAAAGAACAATTAGGTATGTTTCTTGACATGAGACAAAAGTTGATACACATTTAATTGGATTCATATTTAAAAAGAGAGAACATTTTTTAATGGTTTGGAAATGTTTTCTTTTCCAGAATCTCCTGAGATTGATATGAAGGGCTTCCCTCATAACACTGTATATATTCGAGCGGGATCAAACCTGAAAGTTGAAATTCCAGTTTCTGGAAAACCAGTGCCAAAGGTGACATTGTCTAGAGATGGTGTTCCACTGAAACCTACCATGAGATTTCACACAGAAACCACTGCAGAAAGTCTTATAATTAACCTTAAAGAAAGTGTGGCTGCTGATGCTGGCAGATACGACATTACTGCTGCCAACTCCAGTGGCACCACAAAATCATTTGTTAATATCATTGTGCTGGATAGGCCAGGTCCTCCTGTTGGTCCTGTTGTCCTTAGCGATATCACGGAAGAGAGCGTAACACTCAGCTGGCAGCCACCAGCTTATGATGGTGGAAGTCAAGTTACCAACTATATTGTACTGAAAAGGGAAACAAGTACCGCTGCTTGGTCTGAAGTGTCTGCAACTGTTGCTAGAACTGTTATCAAAGTTATGAAGCTCACAACAGGAGAAGAATATCAATTCCGCATCAAAGCTGAGAACCGCTTTGGCATCAGTGATCACATAGACTCACAATGTGTGGTTGTCAAGCTTCCTTACAGTGAGTAATATGCTTCTCATGCTATAGGTTGATATTCTAATTCTCTGATGTTGAAAATATATTTTTTTTAATAATCAATCTCTTCTTTTTACATCATCAGCTACCCCTGGCCCTCCTTCCACACCATGGGTCACGAACGTCACCCGAGAGAGTATTACTGTTGGATGGCATGAACCAGTCACTAATGGTGGCAGTGCAATCACCGGATACCACCTGGAAATGAAAGACCGGAATAGCATATTATGGCAGAAGGCTAACAAGACCCTTATTCGCACAACTCACTTCAAAGTCACCACCATCAGTGCTGGCCTTATCTATGAATTTAGAGTTTATGCAGGAAATGCAGCTGGTATTGGAAAAGCAAGTCATCCTTCTGACCCAGTCCTTGCAATTGATGCTTGCGGTATGTGTTGCCTAGAAAATAAAGAAGGCAAACCATTTAAGTAGTGCTTTTTTTTCCCCCTTTTAATATTCTGTCCTGCACAGTAAGCCAATATTCAAAACAGCTGTTATTCATTACCAATATTCTTATGTTTTCTACTGCAGAACCACCAAGAAATGTTCGCGTCTCAGATATTTCCAAGACTGCTATCACTCTGTCATGGAAGAAGCCAGCATTTGATGGTGGTAGCAAGATCACTGGATACATTGTAGAAAAACGTGATCTTCCAGATGGCAGATGGACAAAAGCTAGCTTTACCAATGTTATTGAGACTCAGTTCACAGTATCTGGTCTGACACAGAATTCCCAATATGAATTCCGTGTCTTTGCTAAGAATGCCGTTGGTTCCATGAGTAATCCCTCAGATGTTGCAGGTCCTATCACATGTGTTGATACATATGGTAAGTGTTTTGCAATGATATCACAGTACCATTTTGTTGTGCTAGGAATCTTAAAGGCAGTGCTATTTTGTAGAACCATGGGGTTTTTTTTTAATATGAAAGGCTAATTTACAGTGATTGATTCAATAAACTTGAATAACTGTGAGCTATTTGAGCATGGTTGTAATTAACATCTTTGGCTGTATCTATATTTGCAAAGTCTTATGGTATCTTTGCTCTTTGAGCAACAGAAGTCTACTCATGCCACATGGCCAAAGTGGTTATATTTATATACGTGGTTGCCTTTACTTAGTTCTAACTTGTGCTAGGTTTATGATTTAACTTGTACATGATATCTTTATTCTCTAAATACTAGCTTACATAAAGTGCTATTATTTTGGTTTTTATTAAATACAAGTCTAAAATGAGTATGGGTTTAACTTTTTCTTACTCTTACTTTTTCTTAAGGTGCACCTGAAATTGATGTGCCACCAGAATATACAGAAGTAGTGAAATATAAAGCAGGAACTTCAGTTAAGCTAAAACTAGGCATCTCAGGCAAGCCTGCACCCACAATTGAATGGTTCAGAAATGGCAATGAGTTACAAACCAGTGCACTAATGTCTATTGAAAACACAACAGAATTTGCTTCTGTCCTCATCAAGGATGCAACTCGACACAACAGTGGCACCTATGAATTAAAACTGAAGAATGCCATGGGCTCAGCATCAGCCCATGTTAGAGTACAGATACTTGGTATGTCTTGAGATACAACTATATTATACTGTTAAACAGTAATTCAGTAATAAATAACATCATCTTTCTTCTGCCTTCCACAGACAAGCCAGGACCCCCAAGTGGACCTATACATTTTAAGACGGTCACTGCTGAAAAGATTACAATAACATGGGATCCACCAGCAGATGATGGTGGGGCACCTGTAACACACTACATTGTTGAAAAGCGGGAGACAAGCCGTGTTGTATGGTCTTTAATTTCTGAAAAACTGGAGGGGTGTATCATAACTACAACAAAACTCATCAAAGGAAATGAATATGTGTTCCGTGTTCGTGGTGTGAATAAGTTTGGAGTTGGTGATTCACTAGAGTCTGAGCCCATTATAGCCAAAAATTCATTTGGTAAGAAACATAGAAAATAACCATGCAATTAAATCATCTTGTGTATTATTTGTAAGTAGTACTGATCTACTAACATATATTATTTGTACTCAGTTACACCTGGACCACCGAGCATACCAGAAGTCACAATGATAACCAAGAATTCTATGACCGTTGTCTGGAACAGGCCTACTGTTGATGGAGGCAGTGAAATATCAGGATACTTTCTTGAGAAGCGTGACAAGAAAAGTCTGAGTTGGTTCAAGGTTACTAAAGAAACCATTCGGGACACCAGACAGAAAGTGACAGGTCTGACTGAAAACAGTGAATATCATTTCCGAGTTTGTGCTGTCAATGCAGCTGGACAAGGTCCATTCTCTGAAGCTTCTGACTTCTACAAAGCTGCAGATCCTGTCGGTAAGTTACAACATGCAGTATTTCTAATTGGTTGGTAATCAATGAGCAATTAGGATGGGATTGCACCAATGAAACAGAGGGCAGGTGGTCAGATTTTATTTCTTGTTATGATTAACTGCAAATCTGGATTCTGATATTTATTCCCCACCCCTTGAATTTACAGATAAGCCAGGCTCACCAACAAAGCTGAAGGTCGTGGATACAACCAAAACTTCTGTCACCCTTGGCTGGATTAAACCTGTTTATGATGGAGGAAGTCCAATTACCAGTTACATGGTGGAGAAAAGGGAAGGTGAAGATCAAGAATGGACTGTAGTCAGTACTAAGGGAGAAGTGAGAACAACTGAGTATGTTGTATCCCACCTTCAGCCAAGTGTTAATTATTATTTCCGCGTGTCAGCTATAAATTCTGCCGGACAAGGAGAGCCTATTGAAATGACGGAACCTGTTCAAGCTAAAGATATTCTTGGTACTGTACTTTTCAGTGATTTATACATTTTCTGTGGGTTTAGATTTTTTTTCAAAGCATTTCTTATTTTAAATCCCAAATATGTATTATTCATTTTTACTTGTTTCCACAGTGGCACCAGAAATTGATCTGGATGTTGCTCTCCGGACCTCTATTGTTGCTAAAGCAGGTGAAGATGTGCAAATAATGATTCCATTCAAAGGAAGGCCTCCTCCAACAGTCACATGGAGAAAGGGTGACAAGAATCTTGGAGTAGATGAAAGATATATCATCCAGAACACAGAATCATCTACACTACTTACTATTCCTCAAGTTACCCGAAGTGACACAGGAAAATATGTTCTTACAATTGAAAATGGAGTTGGGGAAGCAAAATCATCATTTGTGAATGTAAAGGTACTTGACACGCCATCTGCCTGCCAGAAGCTGCAGCTTAAGCATGTTTCTCGTGGCACAGTTACGCTGGTATGGGAGCCACCTCTCATTAATGGTGGTTCTGAAATAACAAATTATGTTGTTGAAAAAAGAGATGCTACAAAGAGGGCCTGGTCAACTGTAACAACAAAGTGTTCTCATACCACATTTAAGCTAACTAACTTGTCAGAGAAAACTGCATTCTTCTTCCGTGTTCTTGCTGAAAATGAAATTGGACTGGGTGAACCTTGTGAGACATCGGAACCTGTGAAAGCTGCAGACATACCTGGACCTGTGAAAAACCTAGCCATGAAAGATTCTACAAAGACTTCTGTCACATTGCAGTGGACCAAGCCTGACTACGATGGTGGTAGCATTATATCAGACTATGTTATTGAAAAGAAACTGCATGAAGAAAAAGAATGGACATATGCAGGCACAAGCAAGAGCTGTGAATATGAAGTTGAAAAACTTAAAGAGCTTTCTGTCATGGAATTCAGAGTCTTTGCTAAAAATGAAAAAGGCATGAGTGACGGTGTTACTGTTGGACCCATTACAGTGAAAGAACACATAATAACACCTGAAGCTGACCTTTCGGATATTCCTGGAGATCAAATTGCAATAAGAATTGGACATAACCTGCACATTGAACTGCCCTATAAAGGTAAACCTAAGCCATCAATGAGCTGGCTCAAGGACAACCTCCCACTTAAAGAAACTGAACATCTTCGTTTCAAGAAAACTGAAAACAAGATAAGCTTAAGCATCAAGAATGTGAAAAAAGAGCATGGTGGCAAATACACTTTAATTCTTGATAATGTAGTCTGCAGAAAAACATTCACAATCACTGTGATAACTCTTGGCCCTCCATCTAAGCCAAAAGGACCTTTAAGATTAGACGAAATCAAAGCAGATAGTGTAGTTTTGTCATGGGAAGCTCCTGAAGATGATGGGGGAGGAGAAATTACTGGCTACAGTATTGAGAAGAGAGAAACTTCACAAATGAACTGGAAACTGGTGTGTTCAAGTGCTGCAAGAACAACTTTCAAAGTATCAAACCTTGTTAAAGATACTGAATATCAGTTCAGAGTTCGTGCAGAAAATAGATATGGAGTAAGTCCACCCCTTGTCTCAGCAGATGTCGTGGCAAAGCATCAGTTTAGGCCACCGGGTGCTCCAGGAAAGCCTGTTGTATACAACATAACCGCTGATGGAATGACCATATCTTGGGATGCTCCTGTTTATGATGGTGGTTCAGAGATTATTGGATACCACGTTGAAAAGAAGGAAAGAAACAGTATTTTGTGGCAGAAGGTTAATGTTGCATTAATATCTAGCAGAGAATACAGGATTACTGGACTGCTTGAAGGCCTGGACTATCAGTTTCAAGTATACGCTGAAAACGCTGCAGGCCTAAGTCGAGCTAGTGAGCCAAGCAAATTTACTTTGGCAGTATCTCCAGTAGGTGAGTAAATGATCGATTGCTCATCCAAGAAAATCCTTGGCTTGTAGACCATGGTGAGCAGTAATAAAAATAAATTTAAATTATTTTCTTTTCAGACCCACCTGGTACTCCTGATTACATTGATGTCACCAGGGAAACAGTCACCCTTAAATGGACCCCGCCACTGCGTGATGGAGGCAGTAAGATTGTGGCTTACAGCATTGAGAAACGACAAGGAAGTGAAGACCGTTGGCTGAGATGTAATTTTACTGATGTCAGTGAATGCCAATATACTGTTACAGGACTCAGCTCAGGTGACCGGTATGAATTCAGAGTGCTTGCAAGAAATGCTGTTGGTACAATCAGCCCGCCGTCACAGTCTTCAGGCTATATCATGACCAGAGATGAAAACGGTAGGAATTACTTCTTAATGTGCTTTGTTTTGAGTACTGAAGCCAGCTAGAGCTTCTGGCTATACTGGTGGGAAGTGGGAGGCCAAGGGGCAAAGGAGCCGTGACTGAGGTCCTTTCAGTCTACTTACATTTCTGTTTATACACCAAGGTGGGTCTAAATCAAAGACCCAAATCTAACAGACGTACTTAATCAGTTGCTGGAAGGCATGGAACTCTTTGTTTTTGTTGGATAAGCAGCAGCAGCATAAATGTAATATTTTGATGCCTTGAATAATTCAGAAATTAAAATGTGCCTTGGGTAGATTGGCATACTGCAATAGTATATATTCATGGCGTCTTTCACCTAATGTTAATATGATGAACTGTGTGCTTACAGAAAAAAAAAGTTTAGAATTCATATAGCTGCTCTTTCTAGAATGCCATTTTCTAAGTAAAAAAATGTCTGTATATACCAATATTTTATAATTAGTACGTTAAAAAGAGTGTCAGGAAAAAAATACTTAGCTATATGGGATTTTTTTTCCTTTTTTAGTTGCTCCAACAATTGAATTTGGCCCTGAGCACTTTGAAGGCCTTACTGTTAAAGCTGGAGAGAGCATTAGACTTAAAGCTCTCATCAAAGGACGTCCAGTACCTAAAGTGACATGGTTTAAGGATGGTAAGGAGATTGAGAAAATAATGAATGTAGAAATAACTACAGCTATTGGATATAGTACAATCTTCATTAGAGATGCTACCCGGGATCATCGTGGAGTGTACACAGTAGAAGCAAAAAATGCATCAGGCACTAAACGAGAGGATATTACCTTCAGAGTACAAGGTACCGCACGAAACATTTTCAAAAGGCTCCTTTAAAATATTTTTTTATTATTCTAAGTGTCAGCAAACTGTAATTCTTAACCTTTAAAATTGCAGACACACCAGGAAAAGTTGGTGGACCGATACGATTCACAAATATTACTGGAGAAAAAGTCACATTATGGTGGGAACCTCCAACTAATGATGGTTGCGCTTCTATTTCCCACTACATAATTGAAAAACGTGAAACCAGCAGGATTGCTTGGGCATTAGTTGAAGATAAATGTGAAGCCTGCAGCTACACAGCACTTAAATTAATTAAAGGCAATGAGTACCAGTTCCGGGTCTCTGCAGTGAACAAATTTGGAGCTGGCAGACCATTGGAGTCTGATCCAGTTACCGCACAAATACCTTACAGTAAGTTTCCACCTCATTCTATAGAAGGAACTGTGGAGTTACCATCTTGTTTTTCTAATGCCTTTTTTTTTTTCAGCTCTCCCTGATGCACCAGGAACTCCAGAGCCTACCAATGTAACAGGAGACAGTATCACACTCACATGGGCAAGACCAAAATCAGACGGTGGAAGTGAGATAAATGAGTATATCCTAGAAAGGAGAGAAAAGAAGAGCATGCGCTGGGTTAAAGTATCCAGTAAGAGGCCCATTAGTGAGAACAGATACAGAGTAACTGGCCTTATTGAAGGCAATGAGTATGAATTCCATGTCATGGCTGAAAATGCTGCAGGCATTGGACCTCCAAGTGATGTTTCAAAGCTGATTAAGTGTAGAGAACCTGTCAGTCCACCAAGTGCTCCTAATGTTGTAAAGGTGACAGATACTTCAAAGACTAGTGTAAGCTTAGAATGGACCAAGCCCGTCTTTGATGGAGGCATGGAAATAATTGGGTACATCATTGAGATGTGCAAAGCTGATCTTGAAACATGGCAGAAAGTCAATGCGGAGACTGTTCTTGCTACTAAATATACTGTTGTTGATTTGGAGGCAGGAGAACACTATAAGTTCAGAGTTAGTGCTGTCAATGGTGCTGGCAAAGGAGAAAGTTGTGAAGTTCCTGCTTCAATCCAAACTGTGGACAGGCTTTCTGCACCTGAAATTGATATTGATGCAAACTTCAAGCAGACTCATATTGTAAGAGCAGGTGCAAGCATTCGTCTATTTATTGCCTTCTCTGGAAGACCTGTTCCTACTGCTGTGTGGTCCAAAGCAGATGCTAATCTTAGCTTGCGTGCTGACATTCAAACAACTGATTCGTTTAGCACACTGACTGTGGAGGAATGCAACAGAAATGATTCTGGCAAGTATGTCTTTACCGTGGAAAACAACAGTGGAAGTAAGTCTATTACATTTACTGTCAAGGTTTTGGACACACCTGGTCCACCAGGTCCTATTACATTTAAAGATGTGACTCGAGGATCTATTACTTTAATGTGGGATGCTCCTGTTCTGGATGGAGGGTCACGCATACATCACTACATTGTGGAAAAACGGGAAGCAAGTCGTCGTAGTTGGCAAGTGGTGAGTTCAAAATGCACTCGACAAATCTTTAAGGTGACTGATCTGGCAGAAGGTGTGCCATATTACTACCGCGTGTCAGCAGAAAATGAATATGGTATAGGTGAACCTTGTGAATTAACAGAACCAGTTGTAGCCACAGAAGAGCCTGCTCCACCTAAGAGACTAGATATTGTAGATACAACCAAGTCTTCTGTAGTTCTAGCTTGGCTTAAACCTGATCATGATGGTGGTAGCCGTGTTACTGGATACCTTCTTGAAATGAAACAAAAAGGGTCTGACTCCTGGATCGAAGCTGGACAAACCAAACAACTTACTTTCACTGTTGAAGGCCTTGTGGAAAACACTGAATACGAGTTCCGGGTCAAGGCAAAGAATGATGCTGGCTACAGTGAGCCCAGAGAAGCTTTCTCCTCTGTTATTATTAAGGAGCCACAGATTGAACCAACAGCAGATCTCAGTGACATAAGCAGACAGCTCATAACATGTAAGGCTGGAAGCACCTTTACTATTGATATCCCTATCAGCGGGCGCCCAGCTCCAAAAGTGACATGGAAACTTGAGGAGATGAGGCTGAAGGAAACTGAGAGAGTGACCATCAAGACAACAAAAGACAGAACCACATTGACTGTAAAAGACAGTATGAGAGGTGACTCTGGTAAATACTACCTCACACTTGAAAACACTGCTGGTGTAAAAACATTTACTGTCACAGTGGTAGTCATCGGGAGACCAGGTCCTGTCACTGGCCCAATTGAAATATC
Organism: Zapornia atra; assembly: GCA_013400835.1. Classification (NCBI taxonomy): domain Eukaryota; kingdom Metazoa; phylum Chordata; class Aves; order Gruiformes; family Rallidae; genus Zapornia; species Zapornia atra. The sequence goes on along the minus strand of VZTU01035147.1, from coordinate 24,473 downwards.
ATCTGTCTCTTCTGAATCCTGTGTGTTGACCTGGAAAGAACCTGAAGATGATGGTGGCAGTGACATTACGAACTACATTGTAGAGAAACGTGAATCTGGCACAACAGCATGGCAGTTGGTAAATTCCAGTGTGAAACGTACACAGATCAAAGTCACACATCTCACAAAATACCAAGAGTACAGTTTCCGAGTAAGCTCAGAAAACAGATTCGGTGTCAGCAAACCCCTTGAATCAAAAACAGTAGTTGCTGAGCATCCATTTGGTAAGTGAAACACTTTTTGAAATTGGTCATTTCCTCTGTGCTATTTGTAATAACTAACAATTTTCACCTGATCTTTTTTGTGTTTAGTCCCACCAAGCCCACCTTCAAGGCCTGAAGTCTATTCTGTGTCTGCAACTGCCATGGCCATTCGCTGGGAGGAACCATATCATGATGGTGGCAGCAAAGTCATTGGATATTGGGTTGAAAAGAAGGAGCGCAACACCATCCTTTGGGTGAAGGAAAACAAAGTACCATGCTGTGAATGCAACTACAAAGTCACGGGATTGGTGGAAGGCCTAGAATATCAATTCAGAACCTATGCTTTAAATGCTGCGGGTGTTAGCAAAGCTAGTGAAGCTTCCAGACCTGTAGTGGCTCAAAATCCAGTTGGTAAGTATTACTTTCAGAGTTATGTTGTTACTTAAGCTAAGAGAGAATTCCAGTTCTCACTTTTGCTTTATTCCTCCAGATCCACCAGGTAGACCAGAAGTAACAGATGTCACCAGATCTACAGTGTCACTGAGCTGGTCAGCACCCCTTTATGATGGTGGAAGCAAAATTATCGGTTATATTATAGAGCGCAAACCATATAATGAATCTGGTGATGGACGCTGGCTGAAATGCAACTATACCATTGTCTCAGAAAACTTTTTCACTGTGACAGCTCTTAGTGAAGATGAAGCATATGAATTCCGTGTATTAGCAAAGAATGCTGCTGGTGTGATTAGCAAAGGATCTGAAACGACTGGTGCTGTCATTTGCAAAGACGAATACTGTAAGAAATATTTACTTGGAACAATTAAAAACATAATGTTCTGGCATACATAGTACCAGTATGTAACTTCTTAATCTTTTTTAATCTCTTTTCTCATGACAGCACCACCAAAGGCTGAACTCGATGCCAGACTCCAGGGAGAAGTTGTGACCATTAGGGCTGGATCAGATCTTGTTCTTGATGCAGCCATTGGTGGGAAACCAGAACCAAAAGTCTTCTGGTCCAAAGGTGACAAGGAATTGGATCTATGCGAAAAGATATCACTGCAATACACCAGCAAACGAGCCATTGCAATTATAAAGTTCTGTGACAGAAGTGATAGTGGAAAATATACTTTAACAGTAAAAAATGCCAGTGGGATGAAACAAATTTCAGTTCTTGTCAAAGTGCTTGGTATGTATCCCATGATTAATATTTATATGTAGTATATGAAAAAAACCCCAAAACATTCTTTTAAATAAGTGAGACACTTTTCCTTAGCTGCTAATAACAATACTTATTTTCATCTCTACCCAGATTCACCAGGTCCATGCGCAGGCAAAATCACAATTAGCAGAGTAACAGAAGAGAAATGTACTCTGGCATGGAACATTCCTGAGGAAGATGGAGGTGCACAAATCACTCACTATATCGTAGAAAGGCGTGAAACCAGCAGACTTCACTGGGTTATTGTTGAGGCTGAATGCCAGACTTTATCATGTGTGGTAACAAAACTTATTAAAAATAATGAATACATCTTCCGTGTGAGAGCTGTCAACAAATATGGACCAGGTGTTCCACTTGAAACAGAACCTGTGATTGCCAGGAATGCTTTCAGTGAGTGTTACTACCTTCTGTTCTGCATCAGAATTAGTGGAATATTTCTCATACATAAACAATTTGTTAAATAATAATTTTTTTTTCCTACCCTTTAAAAAATGAAACAGCTATCCCAACACAGCCTGGTGCTCCTGAAGAAGTGAGTGTTGGCAAGGAACATGTAATTATTCAGTGGACGAAACCAGAATCAGATGGTGGCAGTGAGATTAAGGACTATCTTGTGGACAAACGTGAAAGGAAAAGTCTCCGCTGGACACGAGTCAACAGAGATTACACTGTTTATGATACTAGACTGAAAGTCACCGGTCTCATGGAGGGCAGCCAGTACCAGTTCCGTGTCACCGCAGTGAATGCTGCTGGGAACAGTGAGCCTAGTGAAGCTTCACAATACATGTTATGTAAAGAACCATCATGTAAGTTAGCACACTTAAAACATATTTTAATATTTATTTATAATAATGGAGCATAAACTCAAGCTGACACTTCAACTAAGAAGCCCAAAACCACATTTGGTCTAAGCAAACGAGGTAGCATTAGAATAAACCTAAGAGCAGTTAATTTTAAATGAGTCTCCAGGCATTAGCTGTTTAGAAATTGGTTTAAACTGTAAAATGTTTCCTGCATCAATGTGAAATGCATTTTCTTCTTTTTAAAAGATACTCCTGCACCACCTTCAGCTCCAAGAGTTGTTGATACTACTAAGCACAGCATAAGTTTAGCATGGTCAAAGCCCATGTACGACGGTGGTGCTGAAATCTTGGGCTATGTTCTTGAAATGAAAGAAGAAGGTACTGAACAGTGGTATCGACCACATACAACTGCCACTCTGAGGAATGCTGAGTTCACCGTGACTGGTCTTAAAACAACACAGAAATACCAATTCAGAGTTGCTGCTACAAATGTGAATGGTATGAGTGAATTTAGTGAATCCTCAGCAGAAATAGAACCTGTGGAAAGAATAGGTAATTTGAAAACTTAATGTGTATTTTAAGGAATAGTATTTTCCTTTAGAATGACTAAAAGATTAATTAATTCCATGTTTCTTGCACCTTTCGTCAGAAATACCTGAGCTTGAGCTTGCTGATGACCTGAAGAAGACAGTTACAGTCAGAGCTGGGGGTTCCCTGCGCCTAATGGTCTCAGTATCTGGCAGACCTGCTCCCGTAATCACATGGAGCAAGCAGGGTGTTGACCTTGTAAGTCGAGCTATTATTGATACTACAGACAGCTACACTCTACTTATTGTGGATAAAGTCAATCGGTATGACGCTGGAAAATATGTCATTGAGGCTGAGAATCAATCAGGAAAAAAATCTGCAACTGTCTCTGTAAAAGTGTATGGTAAGTACAGCTACGGTTGTATATGGGCATTACATCATTCATAGTGCATGTTGCTCAGGAATAAGAAAGTTGTTAATTTCCAAAGGAAGTTTGAGGTTTAAATATCATGAGATTGTTTGGGAAGTCAGAGAAACTGATCCAAATGAAAATAAGTAGTTTCTAAAGCTGCACTAGTACATAAATCAAATCCCAATGTTGCTTTTTTTATGCAGAAGCAGTCATTGTCTGCAAAAGGAAAGGATCCAAAAGAAAAACAAACCTTTTTATTTTGTTTTGTTTTAGATACACCTGGTCCACCAGCTGCAGTGAGAATTAAGGAAGTATCAAAAGATTCTGTGACACTTAATTGGGATATTCCAACCATTGACGGAGGAGCCCCGGTCAACAATTATTTAATTGAAAAACGAGAAGCTTCCATGCGAGCTTACAAGACAGTCACTACCAAATGCAGCAAGACATTTTATAGAGTTACTGGGCTTCTAGAAGGAGCTTTGTATTATTTCAGAGTACTACCAGAAAATATTTATGGCATTGGTGAAGCTTGTGAAACATCTGATGCAGTACTAGTATCTGATGTCCCAATGGTACCACAAAAACTTGAAGTGATTGACACCACTAAATCAACTGTTACTCTTGCATGGGAGAAACCACCACATGATGGTGGCAGCAGATTGACTGGCTATGTTATTGAGGCCAGCAAAGCTGGAACAGAGAGATGGTTGAAAGTAGTGACCTTGAAGTCTACTGTCTATGAGCATACAATTATCTCCCTCAATGAAGGTGAACAGTACTTGTTCAGGGTCAGAGCACAGAATCAGAAGGGTGTGTCAGAACCACGAGAGATTGTCACAGCAGTGACAGTACAAGACCAAAAAGGTAGGTACCTACTGTTAAAACCAACAGGGCCAAGCTGTTATTACTGTTATATTTATATATCATCACCAAATGAACATGGTATTTATGAAGTGGATATTTAAAATACCAATACATTTTCTTTCCTTAGTTCTACCAACAATTGACTTTGCTGGAATACCTCAAAAGACAATTCACGTACCTGCTGGCAAGCCCATTGAGTTAGCTATCCCAATTGAAGGAAGACCACCTCCAGCTGCATCTTGGTTCTTTGCTGGTTCTAAACTGAAAGAATCAGAACGCATCAAAATAGAGACTGTTGCCAAAATAGCTAAATTAACTATTCGTGAAACCACTATACATGACACTGGAGAGTACACGCTGGAACTGAAGAACACAACTGGAACAGTTACTGATACAATAAAGGTTATAATCCTTGGTAAGGATTTATGAAAATAATTGCCCATGATCTTTCCCTCTCTGAACTTTTTACATCAGCAGTATGATTCCTTTTCTCCACATTTTTTTGTGTTTGATTTTTTTCTAGACAAACCTGGACCACCTGTTGGACCTATCCGAATTGATGAAATTGATTCAAATTATGTAACCATCTCCTGGGAGCCACCTGAGCTGGATGGTGGAGCTACCCTTAGTGGCTATGTGGTAGAACAGCGCGATGCTCACCGCCCTGGATGGCTGCCTGTTTCAGAGTCAGTAACTAGGACAATGTTTAAGTTCACCAGACTTGTTGAAGGTGCAGAATATGTGTTCCGTGTGGCTGCTACAAACCGCTTTGGAATCGGATCTTACCTGCAGTCTGAAATTATAGAATGCAAGAGCAGAATCCGTAAGTCTGAATTTTTGCTTGCTCTCTACCTTTAAAAATTTAAAATATCTATTTAAATAGGCTTATATATCCCATTTAAAACATAGATAAGGTTTTTCTAGATGTTGGATTTTCTGCTAGGATTACCATCAGCCTTAAAAATCGCCTTACCCCATTACACGGTATTTCACTGACCTAGTTTGTAAAGTACTTTGACATCTGCTGATAAAAACAGCTTGATAAGAAATTGATATTACACTGTCATTTACAATGTGTTGCATGTTACTAATGTGTAGAATTATTTGCTGCTCTCTTTATTCATTCTGGGGTGTTTTTACAGGCATTCCTGGTCCTCCTGGTACTCCAGAAGTGTTTGATATCTCTCGAGATGGCATGACATTAACTTGGTACCCTCCAGAAGATGATGGTGACTCACAGATTACTGGTTATATTGTGGAACGCAAAGAAGTAAGAGCAGATAGATGGATACGTGTGAATAAAGTTCCAGTCACTATGACTCGTTACCGTTCCACTGGGTTGGTTGAAGGATTAGAATACGAGCACCGAGTGACAGCAATCAATGCCAGAGGCACTGGCAAACCCAGCCGTCCTTCCAAGTCTGCTGTTGCCAGAGATCCAATTGGTACGTAATTTCCTACATAGATAAAGCAAATTATGGCAGAAAGGAATGATACTATTTTCTCTAATTTGTGAATTTATTAACAAATACGCTTTAGTTCTGACTGGAGAAAATCAAGTCAGTATTAGGGAAAATCTTTCATTCTGTTTTCATGTATACACCCTATAGAATTCATACAGATCATATATTGCAAGTTAGCATGTGTTACATCTTTTACATATTCATAACAAAAGATCCCACTCCCCCATCTGATCTTCTCTTCCAGCTCCTCCGGGTAAACCTCAAAATCCAAGAGTCACTGATACTACAAGAACATCTGTCTCTCTGGCTTGGAGTCCACCAGAAGATGAAGGTGGTTCTAAAGTTACTGGCTACTTAATTGAGATGCAGAAGGTTGATCAATTTGAATGGACCAAATGCAATACCACGCCAACCAAGATTCGTGAATATACCTTGACACATCTCCCCCAGGGTGCAGAGTACAGATTCCGTGTGCTAGCCTGTAATGCTGGTGGGCCAGGAGAACCTGCTGAAGTGCCAGGAACAGTCAAAGTAACAGAAATGCTTGGTAAGTCACTTATTTCTTATTGAAAGGTGTCTTTTAAAAATATTTGCTTTAAGCAGGTATGATATCATCTGTAAAACAGACATAGCATGACATGTTCATTTTGTTTACAGAATATCCTGACTACGAGCTTGATGAAAAATACCAGGAAGGTCTCATGGTCAGACAAGGTGGAGTTATCAGGCTTACAATACCAATTAAGGGTAAGCCCATCCCAATATGCAAATGGACAAAAGAAGGACATGACATCAGCAAGAGGGCCATGATTGCAACTTCTGACACTCACACAGAACTTGTGATCAAAGATGCAGAAAGAGAAGATTCAGGCACCTACGATTTGGCACTGGAAAACAAGTGTGGCAAAAAAGCTGTGTATATTAAAGTCCGAGTGATTGGCATTCCAAATCCACCAGAAGGGCCACTCGAGTACGATGATATACAAGCTCGTTCTGTCAGAGTAAGCTGGAGACCTCCTACAGATGACGGTGGTGCGGATATCCTAGGTTATATTGTTGAGAGACGAGAAGTACCAAAGACTGCCTGGTACACTGTTGACTCTAGAGTGAAAGGAACATCACTAGTGGTGAAAGGGCTCAAAGAAAATGTGGAATATCACTTCCGTGTTTCTGCTGAAAACCACTTTGGTATTAGCAAGTCTCTCAAATCTGAAGAACCAGCAGTGCCAAAGACACCTCTGAGTAAGTCCTTTTTTAGATTTAAAAAAAAAATAAAATTCATTGTGGTTGTAAAAGTGCAATACATTAGGCAAATGTTTGAATGCTATGTTACTATTATTTCTATTATATTTATTATTATAATTTTTAACAGATCCTCCAGAGCCTCCAAACAACCCACCTGAAGTGCTTGATGTTACAAAGAGTTCTGTCAACTTGTCCTGGTCTAGACCTAAAGATGATGGTGGTTCTCGTGTAACTGGCTACTACATTGACCGTAAAGAGACATCTACAGATAAATGGATCCGGCATAATAAAACACAGATTACCACTACAATGTACACAGTCACAGGACTTGTTCCAGACGCTGAATACCAATTCCGTATCATTGCTCAAAATGACATTGGTGAAAGTGAAGCAAGTCCTGCTTCTGAACCAGTTGTATGCAAGGATCCATTTGGTAAGAAAATGTTTGCAGTAGCAGATCTTCTGAAGAGCAACTTAGTGACATTTAGAGAGGAATTTATTTTCTGCATCCTTTTTAACTTTCAGACAAACCAAGCCAACCTGGAGAAATTGAGATCACTTCTGTATCTAAGGACAGCATAACATTGGAATGGGAACGACCTGAAAGTGATGGTGGCAAAGAGATCCTTGGCTACTGGGTTGAATATCGCCAGTCTGGAGAAAGCACCTGGAAAAAATGCAATAAAGAACGCATCAAGGACAGGCAGTTTACAGTAGGAGGTTTACTAGAGGCTACAGAATATGAGTTCCGTGTTTTTGCAGAAAATCAGACTGGCCTCAGCCGGCCTCGGAGGACTGCTATGGCAGTGAAAACTAAATTAACATGTAAGCAAAAGTATATTGTCATATTCTCTGTGATACTGCTCTGATTTGCTGTTCCGTAATCCACAGGACTGAAGGTAGCATGTTGCCTATTTGTTTTACATGTTATTTGCCAACACGACTGTCCTAAAGCACAGTCTTTCAAGTGTAAGAGGCAAAAGTATAAATGAAAAATTAATTTCCATTAGTATAATCATAGAGGAAGATAGCAATCTTTTTTTCCTTTCTTTCCACTTTCTTTGCCATAGCTGGAGAAGCACCTGCCATAAAAAAAGAAATGCAGGATGTTACAACTAAACTGGGTGAAGCAGCTCAGCTGACATGCCAGATTGTCGGGAGACCTTTGCCTGATATTAAATGGTACCGCTTTGGGAAAGAACTAGTGCAAAGCCGGAAGTACAAAATGTCATCTGATGGACGCAACCATACACTGACAGTAATGACAGATGAACAAGAGGATGAAGGTCTCTACACTTGTACGGCTACCAATGATGTTGGAGAAATTGAAACTAGTGGCAAGCTATTATTGCAGGCTCCTCCTCAATTCCATCCTGGTTTCCCACTGAAAGAGAAATACTACGCAGGTGCAGGCGGCACCCTCCGCCTTCATGTTGTGTATATTGGCCGACCAGTACCAGCAATAACTTGGTTCCACGGCAACAAACCTTTGAGAGGATCAGAAACGGTTACTATTGAGAACACAGAGCATTATACTCATCTTGCTATTAAGAATGTCCAGCACAAGACTCATGCTGGGAAGTACAAAGTGCAACTCAGTAACACATTTGGAACGGTTGACACTGTACTTAATGTGGAAATACAAGGTAATTCATTTTATTTTCAGTATTTTTCTGGAATGTTTTCTCAAATATTTACTGGCAAAAAACCTAACAATGTCATGCTTTCACTTTCACAGATAAGCCAGATAAACCAGTAGGGCCAATTGTTATAGAGTCTATACTGAAAAATTCTGTGGTGATAAGCTGGAAACCACCAGAAGATGATGGAGGTGCTATGATAACAAATTACATCATAGAGAAACGTGAAGCCAAGGAAGGAACAGAATGGCAACTTGTATCTTCAAGCATTTCAGGCACAACCTGTAGAATTGTTAACCTAACTGAAAACGCAGGCTACTATTTCCGTGTTTCTGCTCAGAATACTTACGGTATCAGTGAAGCACTAGAAGTTTCATCAATTGTTGTTATGAAGCCTCCATTTGGTAAGTGGATGCCAAAATAGTAATTTCTGTATGTGCCCGTAATTATTAAGGCAAGCTCACTTCAGTTTTTGAACCTTTTATTCTTTACAGAAAAACCAGGACAACCTGGTCAGCCAGTAGCAAGTGCTGTCACAAAGGATTCTTGTGTTGTCTCATGGAAGCCACCTGCAAGTGATGGCGGTGCAAAGATTAGAACTTACTACCTTGAGAAGCGTGAGAAAAAACAAAACAAGTGGATTTCTGTAACAACAGATGAAATTCGTGAAACTGTCTATTCTGTGAAAGATCTTATTGAAGGTCTTGAATATGAGTTCCGTGTAAAATGTGAAAATCTTGGTGGTGAAAGTGAGTGGAGTGAAGTATCACAACCGGTCATTCCAAAATCTGATGTACCAATTCAAGCTCCACATTTCAAGGAAGAACTAAGGAATCTAAATGTGAAGTTTCAAGCTAATGCCACATTTGTCTGCAAAGTCACTGGTCATCCTAAACCAATTGTCAAGTGGTACAGACAGGGCAAAGAAATCATGCCAGATGGTGAAAAGATCAAGATACAGGAATTCAAGGGTGGATATCACCAGCTGGTCATCACAAATGTAACAGATGATGATGCCACAGTATATCAAGTTAGAGCTACCAACCAAGGAGGATCTGTGTCTGGCACTGCCTCTTTGGACGTGGAAGGTGAATGAGGGGGTCTTGATTCCTAAGACAAATTCTTTTTAAGCTTTGGATATTTAGACAATTAGTGCTCTTCTCATGTGCTTTTGGTCATGCAATGTTTGGTTTTTTTTCTTTCTCTTTCAGTTCCTGCAAAGATTCACTTGCCCAAAAACCTGGAAGGCATGGGAGCTGTTCATGCCCTCCGAGGGGAAGTAGTGAGCATCAAGATTCCATTTAGTGGCAAGCCTCACCCCGTGATCACATGGCAGAAGGGACAAGACCTCATCGATACTAATGGGCACTACCAAGTCATTGTTACACGATCGTTCACATCTCTTGTTTTCCCAAATGGTGTTGACAGAAAAGATGCAGGGTTTTACATTGTTTGTGCCAAAAACAGATTTGGAATTGATCAAAAAACAGTTGAATTAGATGTGGCTGATGTCCCTGATCCACCAAGAGGTCTGAAGGTAACTGACATTTCAAGGGATTCGGTCAACTTAACGTGGAATGAACCAGCTACTGATGGTGGAAGCAGAATTATAAACTACATTATTGAGAAACGTGCTACAACAGCAGAGCGATGGATTCGTGTTGCACAAGCTCGTGATACTCGATACACAGTGGTGAACCTATTTGGCAAGACCACCTACCAGTTCCGTGTAATCGCAGAAAACAAGTTTGGCCAAAGCCAACCTTCTGAACCTACTGATCCAATTATAACAAAGGAAGATAAGACCAGAGTAATGAACTATGATGAAGAAGTTGATGAGACCAGAGAAGTCACCACAGTTAAAGCAGCTCACTATTCTACAAAGGAACTCTATGACAAATACATGATTGCAGAAGAGCTTGGGCGTGGACAGTTTGGCATCGCGCACCGCTGTGTTGAGGCAGTTTCAAAAAAGACTTACCTGGCCAAGTTTGTCAAAGTAAAGGGTGCTGACCAAGTTTTGGTAAAGAAAGAAATTTCCATCCTAAACATTGCTAGGCACCGAAATATCCTGTATCTTCATGAATCATTTGAGAGTCTAGAAGAATTGGTCATGATCTTTGAATTCATTTCTGGAGTTGACATCTTTGAAAGAATCACCACAGCTTCATTTGAGCTGAATGAAAGAGAAATAATAAGTTATGTACGCCAGGTCTGTGATGCACTAGAATTTTTACACCGTCACAGCATTGGACATTTTGATATTAAACCAGACAATATTATTTATTTCACAAGAAGAAGCTCGGTAGTTAAAATTGTTGAATTTGGTCAAGCCAGGCAATTGAAGCCTGGAGACAGCTTTAGACTCCAGTTCACTTCTCCTGAATATTATGCACCTGAAGTACATCATCATGATTTGGTCAGTACAGCTACTGACATGTGGTCAGTTGGTGCTTTAACATACATACTTCTCAGTGGCATTAATCCTTTCATTGCTGAAACAAACCAACAAGTTATTGAAAATATTCTGAATGCTGAATACAACTTTGATGATGAAGCATTCAAGGACATAAGCGTTGAGGCCATGGACTTCATTGATCGCCTACTAGTAAAGGAAAGAAAAGCTCGTATGACTGCTGCTGAAGCGCTTAAACATGTGTGGCTAAAACAGCAGACAGAAAAGACCAGCACTAAAGCAATCAAGACCTTGAGGCACAGGCGTTACTACCAAACTCTAGTAAAGAAGGAGTGGAACACAGTTGTGTCAGTAGCCCGCATTTCCTGTGGAGGCGCGATTAGATCTCAGAAAGGTGTAACAGTAGCAAAAGTTAAAGTTGCACCAATAGACATTGGCCCCATTGCAGGGCAGATAAAGCATACGGTTACAGAAGAAGGAGGGCATGCCAAATATGTATGTCAGATTGAAAACTACGATCAGTCCACACAAGTCACATGGTACTTTGGTATGAGGCAATTAGAAAGCAGTGAGAAATATGAAATCAAATATGAAGAAGGTGTGGCGACCATGTATGTCAAAGATGTTTCTAAATCCGATGATGGTACCTACAGATGCAAGGTAGTAAATGACTATGGTGAAGACAGCTCTTATGCAGAACTTTTTGTTAAAGGTGTGAGAGAAATTTCTGACCACTACAGATGCAGAACTGTTAGGAAAGTGAAACGACGGGTTGATACTATGAGACTATTAGAGCGTCCACCGGAATTCACTCTGCCTTTGTATAACCGCACTGCATACGTTGGAGAAAATGTCAGGTTTGGAGTGACTATAACAGTTCACCCAGAACCTCGCTTAACATGGTTCAAATCAGGCCAGAAAATCAAACCTGGTGATGATGATAGGAAGTATACTTTTGAATCGGACAAGGGTCTTTATCAACTTGTCATCAATAATGTCACTGAAGAGGATGATGCTGAATACAGTATAGTGGCACGCAATAAATATGGTGAAGACAGCTGCAAAGCTAAGCTGACTGTGATTCCACATCCACCTCCAGCAGATGCCACACTAAGGCCAATGTTTAAAAGACTGCTGGCAAATGCTGAATGTCAAGAAGGCCAAAATGTCAGTTTTGAAATCAGGGTATCTGGTGTACCAAAACCAACGCTGAAATGGGAGAAAGATGGTCAACCTCTATCCTTTGGTCCTAACTTTGATATAATTCATGAAGGTTTAGATTATTACGCTTTGCATATTAGAGATACTTTACCAGAAGACAGTGGTTATTACAGAGTTACTGCTACAAACAGTGCTGGATCTACAAGCTGTCAGGCTTATCTAAAAGTTGAACGCGTGAAATATGTAAAGCGTGAGTACAAGACTGAAGAAGAGCGGGAGAAACATGTACAGAGGCAAATTGACAAGACCTTACGAATGGCAGAAATCCTTTCTGGGGTCGAAGCTGTTCCACTGACACAAACTGCACAAGAGGCTCTCAGAGAAGCTGCTATCTTATACAAACCAGCTGTTAGCACTAAGACTGTCAAAGGTGAATATGAAATCAAGAAAGAAGAAAAGAAGGAAGAAAGAAGACTTCGTATGCCCTATGAGGTCCCAGAGCCTCGCAAACATGCACGCGCTACTCTTGAGGAAGATCAGAACATTAAACACTTTGTGCCTCTGTCAGACATGAAGTGGTACAAGAGGCTGCGAGACCAGTACGAAATGCCAGGAAAACTGGAGAGAACTGTTCAGAAACGCCAGAAACGCATACGTCTTTCCAGGTGGGAGCAATTCTATGTGATGCCACTGCCACGCATTTCTGATCAGTATAAACCTAAATGGCGCATACCAAAGCTTACACAAGATGATCTTGAAACTGTGAGACCAGCACGTCGGCGTACCCCATCACCAGACTATGAATATTACTACAGACCAAGAAGGCGATCACTTGGTGACTTGTCTGATGAGGAACTACTCCTGCCTATTGATGACTATTTAGCCATGAAGAGAACTGAAGAGGAAAGACTGCGCCTTGAAGAAGAGCTGGAGTTAGGCTTTTCTGCTTCCCCACCAAGTAGAAGCCCCCCACGCTTTGAATTGTCTGCACTTCGGTATTCTACTGCAGGAACACAGGTCAGTTCAGAGGAAGAAAGAAAGAGAGAGCTGAGATATTCAAGTTATCACATCCCAACTAAAGCTGAGACCAGTGCAACCTATGCTGAGCTTCGACAACGCCATGACAGGGCTGCCTACAGACCACCTAAACAAAAGCAAAGAATAATGGATGAAAGAGAGGATGAAGAATTGCTCCGCCCTGTTGGCACTGCTCAACGACTGTCTGAATACAGGAGTGAGCTCGAATATATGGCAGAAGAGGAAAAGAGTAGACTCAGGAGAAGGAGGGAGAGAGAAATAACTGAGATCACATCAGAAGAAGAAGAAGAAATAGAAATGGTGCAACATGTTCACAGGGAATTTTCACCTCCCTCTAGATTACTAAGAAGAAGAAGATCTCTTTCTCCAACTTACATTGAGTTGATGCGTCCTGTATCTGAACTAATTCGACCCCGCTCACGGCCTCCTGAAGAAATTGAGAGAAGATCCCCAACACCAGAGAGAACTCGACCACGCTCACCTAGCCCAGTTTCTAGCGAAAGATCGCTCTCTCGGTTTGAGAGGATGGCAAGATTTGATATATTTTCTAGATACGAGTCCATGAAATCTGCTTTGAAAACCCAGAAAACTATGGAAAGGAAATACGAAGTTCTGACTCAGCAGCCTTTCACGCTTGACCATGCTCCTCGCATCACCCTGAGAATGCGCTCACACCGGGTACCATGTGGCCATAATACCAGGTTCATTCTAAATGTCCAGTCAAAACCAACTGCTGAAGTGAAGTGGTACCATAATGGTATTGAGCTCCAGGAGAGCAGCAAGATACATTTTACTAATACCAGCGGTGTATTAACTCTGGAGATTCTTGACTGTCACATTGATGACAGTGGAACATACCGGGCTGTATGCACAAACTACAAAGGGGAATGCTCTGATTATGCAACACTAGATGTTACTGGAGGAGATTATACTACATACTCTTCCCAGCGGAGAGATGAAGAAGTACCAAGGTCAATTTTACCTGACTTGACCAAAACAGAGGCATATGCAGTCTCCTCATTTAAGAAAGCATCTGCTACAGAAGCAAGTTCCTCACTAAGAGAGGTAAAATCAGAAATGTCAGCCACGAGAGAATCACTTTTATCGTATGAACACTATGCTGCTTCTGAAGAAAAGGTCACTGCAGCTGAAGAAAAATCATTAGAAGAAAGGACTGTACACAAGGCATTTAAAAGCACTCTACCAGCAACAATCCTTACAAAACCACGGTCAATCACAGTTTCTGAAGGGGAGACTGCAAGATTTTCCTGTGATGTTGATGGTGAACCAGCACCAACAATAACATGGTTCCGTGCTGGTCAGCCCATTGTTTCTTCAAGGCGCTTCCAGGTAATGCGAACACAGTACAAGTCTACCTTTGAAATTTCATCAGTCCAGATGTCAGATGAAGGAACTTACACTGTTGTGGTGGAAAACTCTGAAGGAAAACAGGAAGCACATTTTACTTTAACCATTCAAAGAACAAAAATTCCAGAAAAAACAATTACATCACCTCCGAAAATCAAATCTCCCGAGCCTCGTGTAAAGTCTCCGGAACCAGTTAAGTCTCCTAAACGAGTGAAATCTCCTGAACCCATCAGCAGCCCCCCAAAAGCAAAGTCACCTCCTGTAGACAAAACAGCACCAGCAGAGAAAGTACAATTACCTACTGCCTCTCCACCAAAGATAAAACAGCATCTCAAAGCAGAAACTCTTGGAGATAAAGTGAAGTTATCCTGTGCCGTTGAAAGCAGTGTTTTAAGTGTCAGAGAAGTGGCTTGGTATAAAGATGGCAAAAAACTGAAAGAAGACCATCATTTCAAGTTTCATTATGCAGCAGATGGCACCTATGAGCTCAAAATCCATGATCTGATGGAATCTGATAAAGGAGAATACACCTGTGAAATTATTGGGGAAGGAGGTGCTTCAAAAACTAACTTCCAGTTTACTGGCCAAGTATTTAAAAATATTTATTCCCAGGTAAGAGGTGTATCTGAAACTCATAAATCAGCTCAGAAAGAAGATGAGGTGCTCACAGTTTCTGCACAGAAGAAATCAGCTGTGGCAACTGAAGAAAAAGCAGCAGTTCAGGAAGTCATTAAAAAGTCAATTGTTACTGAAGATGTCAAACAACTGAAAGCAGAAATTAAAACTTCTTCAACTAAAATGACAGTGTCTGAAGGGCAGAAAGTGACATTGAAAGCCAACATTCCTGGTGCCTCTGAAGTAAAATGGGTGCTGAATGGAATGGAACTGAGAAATTCAGATGATTACAGATACGGTGTTTCTGGAAGTGATCACACACTAACTATCAAAATGGCTAGTAACAAAGATGAAGGTATACTCACCTGTGAGGGTAAAACTGATGAAGGCATTATTAAATGCCAGTATGTTCTGACCTTTTCTAAAGAACACTCCAAGGAACCAGCATTTATCATTCAGCCTAAGTCTCAAAATGTCAACGAAGGACAAGATGTATTGTTCACCTGTGAAGTTTCCGGGGATCCTTCTCCTGAAATTGAGTGGTTTAAGAATAATCAACCTGTAAGCATTTATTTAATATCTTTACTTGGAAAAATAGCATTATTCATAAAACTGATATTCATTAAATCATTTTTTTTCCCTCCTCAGATTGCAATTTCATCGCACATGAGAGTGACACGCTCTAAAAACATGTATTCTCTTGAGATCCGAAATGCAGCAGTGAATGACACTGGAAAATACACAGTCAAAGCAAAAAATTACCATGGGCAGTGCTCTGCTACAGCATCTTTGACTGTACTCCGTAAGTTTGTTCTCCAGCTCTTTTGTTTGGACTAATCACAACTCTTCTTGCTGTGATGATGTGTCTACTAAAATGATTGGTGATAAAAGCCACTGGTAATCTTAATTTAGGTATTTTTAACAGCTTCCTATTTCTTTTGTATATTGTATACACAAAACTAAAACACGATTAGAAATCTTTATCATACCCACAGAGGAGCACCCAGATGTTCCATTACATCAACAGATGCTCTCGTAAGACCCCACCTGGAGTAGTGTTCAGCTCAGGGGTACTCAACATATGAAGGACACGGACCTGTTAGAATTACTCCAGAGGAGGGTCACGAAGATGATCAGAGGGCTGGAGCACCTCTCCTATGAGGACAGGCTGAGAGAATTGAGCTAGTACAGGCTGGAGAAGAGAAGGCTCTGGGGAGACCTTATAGCAATACCTGAAGTACCTGAAGGGGCTACAGGAAAGCTTGAAACTGTTTACAAGGGCAGGTAGTGATAGGATGAGGGATAATGGCCTTAAGCTGAAGGAGGGTAGAATTAGATTAAACATTAGGAAGAAATTCTTCCCTGTGAGGGTGGTGAGGCCCTGGCATAGGTTGCCTAGAGAAGCTGTGGCTGCTCCCTCCCTGGCAGCGTTCAAGGCCAGGTTGTATGGGGTTGTGGGCAACCTGGGCTAGTGGAGGGTGTCCCTGCCCATGGCAGGGGGGTCAGAACTACATGAGCTTTAAAGGCCCCTCCATCCCAATCCATTCTACAATTCTATGTTAAAAGAAGGCTACGAGCATTCCTTTTAGGATGACTGTGGTAAGACAGGTGCTAGCAATTACTCCTTCCTCATTCATTAACAGAATCTGTTCCAGTAAAACAAATTCCACGGATTTTGGTTTGATTTTTTTACGGTAACTTAGCCGTAACTGATCTGGGTTTAGTATTTATTGTATCATGTTTGAGTTCCTAGTATCAGTAGGTTGCTATGATGTGCTTGTATGACTGTGCTTGGGTTTAAAGGAAAGCTGAGGTGATTGAGCTTTTCTGTTGTCTTTTATAGCTACAGAACAATGCAGTGAAATACAAAGTTTCCTATACAGTGCTTGTAAGAAACTGAAAATAATTCACAAGTTCGACAAACATGAACTGAACACACACAATTTCTCAGTGGCTAATTCTAGTAACAGTTCTAATAGGAAATGTTGTGCGGCAACCTATTTCTTCTTAAGTATGTTTTTCCTTCACACTCAAACATACTAGCAACAGCTCCATTTCCTACTTGTTTAATTTATAAATTACTGATTGTGATTTGGACATCTCGAATCAAAATATTATAAACAACCTTATACTTCACTGCAGTTTTCTACTTAAAGCAAATTATGCTGTGTCTTCATTTCTGTAAAATTAACCATATCGAACTGCATGACTTCGTTAATGTGACGTTGTTGGTTTTTCCTTCTATGTTCGCGATGCTCCTCAGCTCTAATTGAAGAACCTCCAAAAGAGGTAGTATTGAAGACAAGTGGCGACGCAAGCATGCACGAAAGTTTTTCTTCCCAGTCCTTTCAAATGGCTTCTTCTAAACAAGAGGCTTCATTCAGCAGTTTCAGCAGTAGCAGCATGACTGAAATGAAATTTGCAAGCATGTCTGCCAAAAGCATGTCCTCCTCCATGAAAGAATCCTTTGTAGAGATGAGCTCCAGCAGTATTGTGGGGAAATCTAGTATGGCTCAACTGGAGAGTTCAACTAGTAAAATGCTTAAATCAGGTCTGAGAGGTGAGCAATACAATTATTGGTAGAGTTAGTGCTTCAAATATCCTGCAGTAGTCTTCAGAATAAACCTGCTGCGTGGCTTAGGGGAAATAGCCTAACTTGATATTTCTTCTCCTGTTTTGTAAAGGAGTACCACCCAAAATTGAAGCTCTCCCATCCGATATCAGCATTGATGAAGGAAAAGTCCTTACACTATCCTGTGCCTTTTCGGGTGAACCTGCTCCTGAAATAACATGGTATTGCAGAGGAAGAAAAATTACCAGTCAGGACCAGCAAGGGAGATTCCACATTGAAACCTCTGAAGATCTTACCACCCTGATCATCATGGATGTCCAGAAGAATGACGGTGGACTATATACCCTGAATTTAGGAAACGAATTTGGTACAGATTCTGCCACTGTGAATATTAATATTCGATCAATTTAGAGAGCTTGATCTGTATTATTTACACTTGTCTTTTTACAAGTGATTCATATATGGACTGAAATATCTGATCTGTAAATATAAAAAAAAATATTTTTGTACCTACCTGAATAAGACAAAGTCCAGAGCTATACATTATGACTTATAGTCATTATCGACCTAAGATTTTAAACACTTTTTTCACTGACATGTACATACTGTATATAGCCGAAGTTAACGGTTATGAAGCTTTGTACCATTTATTTTATGACATTTTGAAACGTAACTTTTGGAACTAACAGTTGGTAGGAGAAAGTTTCCTAGAAAACGACTACCCTGCTCAACATTTTACTAATTTTTGCGCCTCAACTCATTGTTGATGTCTAAGAATGCCTCAACAGGTAGAGAGGCTCCCTGTTGAAGATTACCTACACCTAAGAGATGATACTGTGCATAGTATTTTATACATGCACAAATATTTATGTTGAATCAGAAATGTAAGGCATTGGTGATGTTTGCAATTACCCTCCTGTAAGCATTGCTTTAATGTTTTACGTTGGATCTGATTATGTCATAATTTCCATACCTGACTGACAATTTTTGGATAAAGTGCAAGCGGCCAGCACTTTGTTCACCCACTGTCTGTGTACTGTTTCTGACACACTGACTGCCTGAATAGCTTTAAAAAAGTAACATCACCTGGCCATCCTCTTAATCAACGAAGCTATTTAGGTACTCAAGTGCAGCAGCAGTACCCCCTCTCGGAGGTTCGTAGGGTGCAGTGATTGAGTTTGTGTGGTAGTATTAGACATCCAGTAGACACTTCCGGGCAACTAAGCAATGAACCACAGTTTGTAAACAAACTGTTGTTACAACATCAAATACCGCCCTGCACTTCAATTTGCTTTAGTTCTCCTAATGTAGAAATAGATCTTGATAGCTGTTGAACCTCCTTGAGATAGTTCTTCATTTTAAAAATGCATTTAAAATAAAGCATGCTTTCCGCACCATAAGATCTGTGATTCCTTGTTATTTATTTATTATGATCTGGTTTTACAGTTCCTGTACTACACTACAGAAAAAGAGTTGCTGAATAAGACGACTCGGTAGATATGCAATTCTCCAATGTAAAACATGTAGCTACTGTTGAAAATCCAGCCATCAGAAACAGCCCGGCCACCACAAAGTCAGCCCTTAAGAAGAGTTACTTTTAAAAGTTTTCTTCCTAAGCTCTTCGTTGACAACGGATAAATTCTAGTACATACCTAAGCATTATGCTGTTCTTCTTATCCCTCTTGTTAAGTGACTCTCCAGGCCCTCCATTACACTCTATGTAGATAAATTGCTAATGTATCTTCTTTTATAGCTGTTCTCTGTTGCAAGTTGTAAAAGCTGCTTCCAGGAAACCTGGCTATTGCCTCCTTTATTTGGCAGCTGCAACTAGTAAAGACAACTGACCGGAATTACCCAGACCTATGCCTTCTCACCTCCCAAGGACAATTAAGGCCCCATGCCCCATCAGTTCTTCAGCCCCAGTCAGCTGACAAAGCCTGTCTTTACATTCCTGGAGAGAAATCACAAATCCTATGTAGGCAGGTCACAATTCTGGTTATCAAGGTCAAAGGAGCAACTCTGCTTCTTGAATTCACTCTGGTCAATAGAAAAAGCATGAAACAAAATAAAGTAACACAACACTTGCTTCAAGGGGTATAAAATTCTTTTATGCAGAGCAGGAGCATTAATTAACAACACTATACAACACTATGACTCCCAGTATACTACTAGTATTAAAAAAAAAAAGTGCTGAAGTTAATCAGAACAATGCTGCAGGTAGTATGTTTCAAAACCTATTCCAAAAAAGACTCACCACAGAAGCAGATTTCTTTTCATTTCCTATCAACCAGTAGCTATCCAAATGATGCAGGAAAGCTAATAAATGGGGATGAAACAAGGACTAAAGTAAAAACAAGCATTTCAGAAGAGCTATTTTAGGTCAGGGCAAGATCTAGACTTTTTCAAGTAAGATAACCCGGAACATTTGGAAACATGTGTGTGGTATCTCTTCGTTAAGTAAAAAAAGTATAATAAAAATTAGCTTAAAAAGAGGTTATTTATTTTAACCTTTAAAGCATTCAAAGACCAAACAAAAAACCCACAAACCTCTCAAGCTTCTCATTCTAATGCTATTAGTTGTTTAAAAAAAAAAATCCCAAACAAAACACACAGGAAAAAATTCAATACAATACACAGAAATACACAGGTACAGTCCTGTTTAGCCAACAGCTAACTTGTGTGCACAGGCCTGTAATAAAATTAACACTAAAAATGCACTAGTCAGTCGTCTCAGCAGAAAGAGACAGAGAATCTGCACACCTAAGCACGGAGCCTTCACAAATGCTACTGTAAAGTCAATTCTTCCATGGCCTCTAGTGCATCGAGACACATTTACTTGATCAAAAGAAACACACGCTGGTATGGCAGTGTAAGCAAGTTTATTCTGCCTGTACCTCTCTGGCCCAACTCTGTGCAGTACTTAAACAAGCACGCTTAACTTTAAGCAGATGAGTCACACACATGCCTAAAAATAGGATTCAAAGTATTTACAGGCTTTGCCGAAGCACAGCTTTACTAGATAACTTTAGATGTCAACCTGCTGCGCCAGTGTTTTTTCACAAGACTGATAAGTGAATGCTAATACAGAATGACACTGATAAAGTCACAGCCGAATGTATCAATGTTCAGTTTCACAGAACACATCCCTGAACAGTAATATTTTTTGAGAAAATAGATTTAGCAGTCTCTGGATAAAAAAATAGACATCAAATTAGCAGTGACCATTTCAAGTTATTTGCTTATTTTATTCGAGTTGAATATTGGGATTTCATTTTTTAACTCTACAAGCATACATTTGCTCTCTTGAAAAAAAAAAAAATTCTCTTGTGGTATAGGACCAAATCCAGAAAAGTATCCTGCCACTGATGCATACAAAAAGGCATTCAGATTTCATGTTTCCTGGGTCCTGATGCACAAGGAAAAACTTCTTTTTTTAGCAAAGGTCTGTGAGCTGCTGTATAAATTCAACTACAGGGCTATACATTCAATATTAACATTTTACATTTGACAGCCTGAGGAAAAAATAACTGTGATGGTGGATTGCTATAATAACACTAAGAGATTCATTTTACTGCTAACAGACGAGGAAACCATCTGCTATGAAATGTCTTAGCATGGCATTGCACTGCTATTTTTACCACTGTCTCCTGTTTCAGCAAATTTTCCCTTCAAGGGCAGAAAATTTTATGACCAGAACACAAAAATATCGTATTTCAGGTAATATATTAAAACAAAAACCCTCTCGACTTGTTTTTGTTTTCCTTCCCCTTAATAATGTTCTAGAGCTTGGATTCATAAAAGAAGTAATTAGAATACTTCATGTCTATTAAAAAAAAAACCCAGCCAAA
Source organism: Zapornia atra (assembly GCA_013400835.1). NCBI lineage: Eukaryota > Metazoa > Chordata > Aves > Gruiformes > Rallidae > Zapornia > Zapornia atra. The sequence continues at coordinate 3,033 of VZTU01035147.1, read as the reverse complement.
CAAAGAAATAAAACAAAAACCCAAAGCCTTACAGAATCAAACGCCAATCATTCAGTCATTCCCTCACTGGAACTGCCATAGTCCTAACAGCAGCAGTACAAAGAAAGGATAACAGTGAAAGTATGTTACTCAGGCATGTCACAAAATGACAACCAGTGTGTAGAAAACTGAGTGCCAGCCCCCTGTTGGGTAATTACGATTTGCTTCTGCCACTGTAACTCCAACTTGTGGAAAATGCCTCAGCAGCCATTGGAGTGCTCTGAGAAAGGGAAAATAGATGTAACCAAAGCAAGACCTGTCAGCACTGAATACGAAATCCAGGGAAGAGGAGATGAGTCCTGTCCCTTTAATACCTGTAAGCGATGGGGCTGGAGATGCCTCTTTACCCTTCCCTTTGAAAAACCTGAGGGAAGTCTGTCTTTTTTTGTTTTCTCTAACCACATCCATAAGATACAGTCACACTCTTTAGTCTTCTGTCCTGTACGGGTGCTGGTTGCAATGGTCAGGATGTGGCTGTGGGAATACCTATGTACACTGGAACATAAATACCAGGTATCCTACTGTGGAGAGAAAGGGAACACCAGCCAGCAAAGCACAGAAATACTCCAACTACTTTCTTACCGCCAGTTAAGCAACAATGTTCCCTCCTGGACCTGAACCTGGAAGTCTTGGGCTCAGCCCTCAAAGTCAGTAAAGAAACACCCCTAACAAGCAGGTTTCACATTAACTCTTTCAAAGCAGAATAAAGAGGAACATCTGGAAAAGCTAGACAGTTTTCTGACACAGACATTTGCCTTATTCAGGCATCGTATCTCTTTAAAAAATTATTAACTTACAAGAGCTACACTACATTACTTAAACTAATGGTAGCATAACAAGCAAAACTCAAACTTACAGTTTATGAAAATAACTGTAACACAAAGAGCTGCAAATTCAATTTTTAAATAAATTAAGTACAGTTTTTATTTTTTTCATGAAATATTCCTATCCCAAAGATTGCTTTGTCTGGTGTTAGAAATAAATAAATAAAAGTCAAGTTGATTTCTATACTCTAAATGCAAAGAAATACAAACATTAGTTCTCAGAAGTTTAAAGCCTGTGAAAGCTGTAAACTCAATATTCAAAAATCTCCAAATCACTGAGTGCCTGCTCTTTAATACTTTATGGTCCAATCTCATATGCTATTTAAGCATACCCCATTTCTAATTATCTGATGTTATTTGCTTCAGAGATACAATTCAGTAACTGTAGGTTATCACTTTTCACCTAAATATATGTAGTACGCTTACATTCTTTCAGTGATAAATCCTTTTTTAGAAATGGAATTAATGTATTTCACATAGTTCTCTTCAGAAGCAAGTGAGATCAGAACAAGAAGCAGTAATTACACACTCTATGTTGAGGTAAACTTCCATTCTCCACCAGAAAGATTATACAATTAGGCATTCTTGATAAGCTCTTCCCCAAATTTGGAAATGATAATGTAAGAGCATCCAGCTTTTTTCCAGTCTTACTACACATCAATCATCGTGATTCAGCAAGCTAAGTATCATTTTCAGAAATTACTTCTTAACTCCAGACAGCTGAAGTACGAAGGCATCTCATCTTCACTGATTTCACTGAAATACATTATAGGGTGTTTGCCACAGACTTTGGCACAGGCATACATAAAAAGGCTGATTTAACTTCAGCAAGAACACATTACGTATTTTCCAGCTTCAGTGACAAGGAGAGCCCCAAAACAGTGCTTACCTAATT
>VZTU01035144.1:0-15497 GCA_013400835.1 Zapornia atra | reverse complement strand
ACAGCGTCTCCTTTGAAACAATATAGAGGAAAATTGTCTTAGTGATGAGATGTACTTCAGAAACCAGCTTAAAATGCAGACTGACCCTTGTACTGATTTGCTAGGAGTGAGAAATTGAGATATTTTATGAAGAAAAGGAAGCCAGCACTCTGGAAAGAGGTAAAACTTGATTAATTTGCTGATGGAAACCTAGTCATAGGAGTTGGTTAGCTGCATAACTCTCTTTCTAGGAGCATTCTGTATGCACCATGAAGTTCCTTAATTTACAGAAGCTAATGTAAATATTACCTCTGTCTTTCCTGGTAATCTTATTTAAATTGGAGCTTTTCTTAAGACTTAATTTCTGATAGTCCTAGAGGTGTTGACTGTACCATAACACGCAGTACTGTCTGTGTGATTTCTGTTTCAGAGCTTTTTTTCAGTCCTCACTGTCATGATACACTAATGAAGGTCTTCAGAGGTCTGCCCTGTATTATGTTAGTTATTGCAGTGGGTTAAAAGTGCCAATGAAAAGCAGTTTAATCAGGAGTACTTTCTGCAAACTTAGTCCTGAGACTCTAGTTTATCAGGGCTTCATAGGTTCAGCAATGCTAAGTGAAGAGGGATTCAGTGTTTGTCTAAGATACTGTTAAATTGAGAGATTTCAGGGGCTTTCCCAGGTGCGTTTTTGAAGGATGCTAGCATTTCTGTAGTACTTGTGTTTCTTTTTACATACTACCTTAGCTGTTTCACGTGGACTGAACTTTGTTTGAGTCTGACCTGAAGTAAGTAGACACAGCCCAAAATTTGCAGGATCTTGCAGTTGGATGTATTGAAATGGAAAATGCTGGAAAATGTTGTTTTAGTTCATAAAAAGGATCTTTCCATTATTTATATGTGAAAACCTGGACAAGTTTTATTCCTCCCCCAAGCCACTAATCTTTGTTTCTCTTTTAGGCTTCTTTTGACGTTGCTTTTAAGCCTGTTTCCAGAGTGTGGATGTGTGGGTGTATTAAGCAAAATCAGAGTTTACCTACATTACGTACCAATCTAAAATGAACCTGAGGTATCTGGGAGGTACTAGGCTTTTGTAGTGACTGCTATTAGTCAAGCCAATTTGGGGGGCAATGAAACTTAGATCTCTGGACTTACATCTTGATCTCACAGTGCTTAAATTGGGGTCCTGCTCAGCAAAGCATTCATATTTGAGATTATATGCCTCTTTCTGTTAACTCAACAAATAATGAAGACTGTTTGCTGGAATCTCACTGACTTCATGTCTTGGTGGAGAGATAATTACTTCTTTCATGAATAAAGATCTGCTGTCGTTGGCAAACTCAGATGACTATAAATGCTTTACAAATGGCTAAAACAAAATATGGGATAGTCAGGTTTGCTGGTTTAGTGCTCTGAATGCTTTAACAGCCCCCTCTGGCTTTCCTTGGTTGAATGTCAAGAGCTGATGCAAACAGCCCCAATTCTCACACGTGCAGGGTATGTTCTGTCAAGTTGTTTTTTAACATAGGGTGGCACAGGAGCAATGCTTGCACAAGAGCACTACTTGAATTCTTGAAGTGAGCACACCATATTAATGCAAGAGTACAAAACTTGCATCTTCTTACACCAGGGGTGCTCAAAAGAATCCTTTTAGTTAAAAGTAAAAGGTGCTATGAAGAGGAGGGGGGGTGGCTTGGTCATCTTGTTGCACAGGGTGGAATATTGACTATTGCAAAGGTTGGGCTGTATTGATGAGTACTGAAGAGAAGTCTGAATTGTTGAAAAGATTGACCTAGTGCAAAGCTAGGGTGGGAGTCAGTAAAAAAACCCCAACACTTCCAGCAATGGAAGTTGGAATGCATTGTTACGGCATTCTTTGCTTCCAGTAGCTTTCTGAATTGGATTCTTATGCATAATTTGTGAAAAAATTATGCATAAATAACAAAGATTCACGAATAGTTAATTTCAATTTGATTTTTTTTTTCCTGATATATGCATGAGTTTATTAGCTTTAGGCAGGCCCATAAGGATTCAAACAGCTTTTCTAAAATTCAACTCATAGTACTATTAGATCTTACTGCCTCTTAACAAGCAGAGATCTCATTTAGCAGACATAGCTGGAGTGCTGGTCCTCCACACATCTAACTCATACCTGTTCTCATCCCAACATGTCTGTTAGACTTCAGTGGACTTGAGGTCAGCTCTGCTGTAGTTTTGGTAGTTTGAAGGGAATTTAGGAAATTAACGTGTTGGAAAATAAATGTATGAAAAGACTTAGTGTTTTGTACTGCTGCTTTGGCTAGTGCAGACCTGAGACAATTTAGTTGTGTGTGTGTATTTTTTTGTTCCCCCCTTAAATCACATGATAATGCTTTGACTGAAACAAGTGGTCACTAAAAGAGGTAAATTAATGTTAATTGGCTTACAAAATTAGTTCAGAAATGAATGAAAAAATGTAAAACCCCAAATTAAAAGAAACACCTTCTTTATAAGATAATTTATAATAATATATTTCTGTATTACTGAAATACAGTTTCTCTGACCTAGTTCCAAGTTAATTGAAGAAATATTTCACTAGAACCAGAATTAAAAAGCAGTGCTAATATTTTATCTGAGTAGAAGTTACATAATTGTATAAAATCTGTGTGGTCAAATTAGCATTACATCGATGTAAAGCAAAGCAGGATTGATGCTGTGCAGTTGTATTATCTGCTGGAGCTACCCAGGAGGTTGCTTGGGGCTCTGAGGCTGCAAGAGGTGTGGAGTTCCTGTGTGCTGGTTTTGTGGTGTTGCTGGGTGTGCTAATGGGATCAGGACATGTTAAAAGCACCTTTTGTGATCTGTAAGCCAGGAAACAGGAAACCAGTAGCTGTCAAGGCTGGGGATAGGCTTTTGGGGAGCGCCTAAAATGGCACAATCTGTTCTCTAGGGCATGTGGCTATTGGAAACATAATTTGAACATTAAGAAAATTGTCTCAATCCCCTTTATTTTTTTAAGAACTGAAATAGTTTTTCTTTCTGTAAATATCCTTTGTTCGTAAGAAAAATGACTAGAAAATGAAAATATAAATAGCAAATGAAACACAAGAAAGAATGAACGTGGATTTGGAAGACTTGGTGAACATTTAAATGTAGCCACTGTTCTCTTATATGGCCTTGGCCAAGGCTGCTTTTCTTTCCTGTGCATTCACTTCCCTGTCTACAAAATGAGTGCTATTGTGCTGTCTGTCTTTAGAAACTTCAGAAATTGCAATAAAAACCAGTGAGTTACACTAAGAATTATAATTTTGTATAGTCGTATGCCTTATAAACCCTTTTACGTCACTCTGGTATCAGCCAAAATTGTAATATCATTGAATGAAAGATGAAATTCAATAGCAATCAATGTATCAAGAATGAAATACGTGGCAAGACAGCTGCTAGGATAATAAATACTTGAAAATACAATTAAAGACAAAACAAAAGTAGCATAAATGACTTTCTTTGTGCACTTAGGTCAGTGGTTGCACCAGGCTTGTGCTGCTTTGTGCTGAATATTCATGGTTTGAATAGGAAGGCTAAAAATGGATAATTGTGGAGGCAATGGCATGTTTTGTCAGGCTGTATTAATATTCTTTGGGTTGTAAGTTAATGCTGATCTTGTAATAACAACATCATGATGTTTCCAGCTTCACGTGAACCATAGTTTCTGATAGATGATAGTGTATTCCACTGTGACTTATGCTTCTTATGTATCAGGCTTTAATGTGTTCAACTTCCCCTCTCAATGCATCTTCTAGCATAAGCACTAACTAGAATAATAGTAATAAAACAATCTTGTTTTGATAATGAGGAAAGATCTGTAAATATTCAGTGTATCATGTACAACTCCTGTGTCAGGGTTGCCTCTGGGACAGGTATTTTTAGTCAAAGATATATCTCACAAAATGGACCTTATGGTGGAAGGATGCTTTGGTGCATCACTGGACATTGAAAGTGCATTTTTGGATCTGTTTGTGTTCAGATATTTGTATTCTGGGCATTTTCCTTGGGAACAGGAGATACTTGGGCGGGGGAAGAAAAATCTGAAAGTCCTCAAACACTTAAATAGGAAGTGTTTTTCCAGAATGGATGACTAGGAGGAGCTGTTTATTATGGCTTTTATACATTAAATCAGCAGCAAAGGAAAGGTGACAGTGGGAAGGGGATGTGGAGCCAAACATACTTTTGTCATGAATGGGAATGCTCCCTTCTTATTAGAAAGTGATCGACAGAAAAATAAGGAGAGGTGGTCACTTCAAGGGAAGAGGCTCATTCACAAAAATTTTTAAGCTTTTATTGCATATTAATGGCATGCAAAACATCATATCTGATGAGAATTCACCAAGCAAGTAGTAGCTGTAAAACTGTCCATTGAGACACCGGAGAGCTCATGAATTCGAAGTAAAACAAGAACTGTTCCTACTGTTGGCTTACTGAAAAGTTCTTTTTTTAACAGCAATCCTATTATACCTAGAAGGTAACCCACCTCAAAGACGGTTTGTATTTGTATCCTGATATGATAGAGTGAAGGGAGGAAAGAAATCTTTGTAAAAATTCTCCACCACTATCTCCATAATCTCTACTTGAGCGAGCATCAGCCAAGTGAGAAAATGAAAAATTATAACCTGCCAAGCATCAGTGGCAGACTGAAATGAAAAAATTGCAAGTTAATAACAGTGATGCCTCAGAAAAATTTGCTGGCCAATTTAACATAGCTTTATCCAAGGTCACATCTTGCAGATGATTATTTTTAGTAATTTGCAGATGAGGACTTTCTACCTTTCTCATGGCAAATGAAGATCAGGGAAATGCCAGGTACAATTTAAAACTCAAGGTTATCAATCTCTTCAGATCAAAAGTTAAATCACATGTCCTGCTTATTTGCTTAAAACTGGGCACAGAAACTATTTCCGTTGTAGTGAAGTGGGATGTCTGTGCTATCCTTTATGGCAGTGATAAAGTCAATGTAACAGGAAGACTCACAGTGGAGTGAGGATGACAGGACTGAAAGTAGGAGAACCTAAAACTTGGAGAGTTTCTTCTGGAGTAGACTCTTGCTAATGTTCATGTGATGATTTTTACGTAATAGTGTGAAAAGAGATGGTTGCACGGCTTTGAGGTTTCTTAAGGAATGTGAACCAATGGTAAGCTAATGCACAAGGCATACTCTAAGTGGAGTCCTGGGAAATAAGTAAAGGGCTTTACTGGAATCCAAGGTGTGAAAATGATTAGTGAATGTAGTGCTTAATTTCCTCCAGCACAATCTATGTGGTCATGTTAATGTTAGAGTGAACCTTGCTATGGCATTTGCAAAGCATTGGCACACTGTCACATATTTAAAATAGACCTTGCTTCAAACTATGGAATGTATTGTTAGTTTGTGGAAACTCCCTTGCTAGGTCTGTGGTGCCAAGGGCTGTGCAAAGGGAAACCCATCGTGCTGCTGTTTTTCTATGGTCTTTTTAATTAAGTATATGCAACATCCTGATATGCTGGGTGTATACGGTGCTTCTAGGGAGATTTTTGTGGTCTGGTGGTTCAAAAATCTTCTTGGTGGGTCATTGTCTTTCAGCAACTCTGTTGCTTCCGTGTGGAAACGGTGCGGCCCTTCTGTCTGGCACGGAAAAAGTGAAGGGCACTTCTTACTGGAGGATTGATGGAACACCCTGTTTGTAACTGCCCTGTATTCTAACCATATAGGTCTTCTCTATCTTTAAAGTAATAAAAATACTTGACCAGCTCCATTCAAGGACTCTCCAAAAGCATTCATTTTTATTCCTGTATGTGTGAGCTTTATAAGCTAGGGCTATTCTGAGTTGAGATGGCTGAAAGTGTTGCTGGAGTGCTTCTCAAGAGCAAGAGGATTAACTTGAAAAAAGTGTTGCTGATGACTATTAATGATCACGGTGGTCAGAAGCCTGGGTTGAAGTCTCAGCCTCTAGAACCAGTCCAGCTGTGTTAGCTCAGTAAGAATGGGAGTTGAATTTCCAGCTCTTTCCCAGCTTTCCATGGAAGCTCCCTATGAGATCACTCATGTCCTGTCTAAGAGCTGACAGGATCACAGCTTGAACTGTTTAATTTTTCTGGCTGTAATGCAGTGCATCATATTGAGTTAGTTCAGTACCCTAATCTAATGCTTACTGCAATGAAACTATGAATGTATCAATCAATACTTATTTCAGTAAATGTATAGCAAAATCAAAATTCTTTTGGCAACTTCTGTGCTTTTCATTATCTCTTTTTTTAATCACAAAACTGTCTCAAAGTTTCCACGCTTCCTTAAACTTTGTAGCCTGTCTTCTCTCATGTACATCAGGCTGATGCCAGCAGCTCTCTCTTCTCCCAAATAAGGTTCTGTCTAATGCATTAATCTGCTGCATTCCTGCAGCAGAAGGAAGGCAAATCGTTCCTGATGTATCCAGGCAGCTGCGGCAGGCAGACCTCTAGACCTAGGAGCAAAAATCTCAGGGAATGTGAGACTTCAAGCTTCCTGTTTTTATTGCCTTAGTTTCCTTCCTCCAAAATAGTCTTGGTTGGGTTTTTTTGCAATGCAAGTGAAGCAGAGAAGCTTCACTGAACTATGGGATATTTTTTCCCATTTATGCTAAGGCTGCCTTCTGTTTATACAGGAAAATGTGTACCTGTATGTGATATTTCTAGGCTTACGTGGCCTTTCCACCTTTTTATGTCAGTATAAAGAAGCCTTAGTGGAGATTAAATTCCTTCCCTTTTTTTCTGCAAAACATACCACTAGTGAAATTTGTAGTGTAATTGTTTTCTCTTAATGTTGCAAATATAAAGAGGGAAGTGCAGAAGAGAAAGCAAGCATAGAGGAGTTGAGTATCTGTAGGTATCTAGGTGTGAGTGTTTCTTTCTGCCTTCCAGGACAGAATTGGATTAATTGTCCCTCTCTTCTGTCTAAGGCAGCAGTCTTGTTTTAGAGACTTAATTCTGCATCCTCTCCCCAGGGACAAAATGACAGGGCACAACATCCTTGTGCTTGCTTATATACAACCATCTCTATGGATGTGTAGTACTCGTGGATGGAGGAGACAGCATCTGTGGCTTATGACTTGTGGTCATAAAATAGCAGCTTTTGCCAGTTAAGAAGGGATGTAGCAGGCTGTTATCAAAAAGTCTGGCCCTCTTTGCTTGCTGTTGTGAAAAGACAGCTTGATTCTGCTTTTTAGGAAGCTTAACGCTTTTTGCACTGTCTTCAGCCACATGCTGATAATAAGCTCCATAAGGGAACTGTTTGTGCAATGATTAATTTAGCTATGAAATTGCATATAGCAAAACTGGACTTGACCAAGAGAAAGGTAATATTAAAGCAAGTATTTGGACTTCATAAAGCTAGTCAGAGTAGATTAAGGCCATTGAACACACGTTAATGCTTTACAATCATCAAGCTGTACGTTTTTTCCTGCAGAAATCTTCCGAAACATGTTACAACTACAAACAAACATTTCTTCTAAAGCCTCTCTTGTGGCAGGTATTTCTGCATGAGGGTTCTTGACTTGTAATTGTGAGAGATCCAAAATAGTTCATGTTGATTGACCCTGCTGGCCTTAAAAATGTAAATACTTGCAGTCTGTTTGGGGTTTTTTGTTTTCCTTCTTTTAAGGTGACTCATCCCTCGATCACGCTTTTGTGTTTTTCTTATAGACCTGTGAATTTCAGAAGCTGATAATGAAATGATGGGAGAGATTTAAAAATATTTCCTGTTGAAGCTTGTGCTGATTATTAAAGTGTGTGAAAAGAGTTGCCTGACCCATTACAAAATATCCTTTTGCCAACAGAAAGCATAATGCATTCTGATGATGCTTATAATTGCAGTACTTCCAGAACAATTACCCTGGTAGTTCATTTTCATATTGTTGGAAATCATATTTGCATGTTATGTTTAATTGAAAATGGCATGCTTTGCTCTCTGTGCATCTGGAAATACTCACTGGGTTTAACTTGAGAGCAAATGTGTATTTACTTCGCAGGTAAGCAAACATTTAGCTATCCTGACAGAGCGCGTTTTAATATCACTTGCATGTGATACCACATCCCTATATGGCTGCTCCTTCCTAAGTTATAGGCAGTCCAAGTCGTGGTGGATACTGAATGCTTAGGTATTTGTTCAGCATGTCAGAATCCAGTGGTTAGGAAGTTTTGAATAATTGCAAAACTCATTTGTGGACAGGTGTTGTCATCTGTGTCTTCAGATTAATTTGCTGGTGTTTCCTTTCTTCAGTTAAATGGCACACTTCTGTACCAGGTGAGGTTCTAGCTCCATACTTCCATAGAAAAAGGAAACTTTGAACAGTTGCCCTTTACTTAGCCCTTGCCATTCTTCACCCTGAGCTATGATAAAACACATCCTTTCCTTTGAGAGGATTGAACTTTTCATATGTAACGGCAGACACCTGGTTAATGAAGTGCCAAAAACTGAAGTAGGAAGGACTCTATGGAGGATGAAAGGCAAAGATAATGGGGTGGTACGCTGGCACAGAATGAGAAGGCAGGTTCATGAGTAAAAATGAAAATTTAAAAAAAACTAAACCCATGATGTCTGGGTGGGTGTGATCCACCTGTGTTAGGCTTGTAAGGTAAAACTAGAATAAGCACAGCTTTTTCTGTGATGGACTTGAGCATTCCAGAAATTCTTTTGACTGCAGTTCATCTTGTATTTGATGTTAAATTACTCCGATAAAAAGAATTTCTTTGTATACTTTCTGGTTATATAGTTTAATTGGACTGTCTTAGAAGCCTGGGAGAAGGAAAGGGCTAGTCATTATCTTGTTGGATGGGGAAGAGCTACACTACTTTTTCTGCATTTTCTTTATGCTAGTAATGTTACTGTGATTGTTTGGTTTTGTACTGAAGTCACAGCTTAAAAAAATACCATTCAGTGTGTCAAACAATTGTGAAATTAGGAGTTACCAATATGCAGTGATTGTAAGTTAAAATCAAGCTGGGTGCAGAAACTCTTAGTGCCTGGAAATTGTGTTATCTGACCTCAGTTTTTTTTCCCCCCTGTTATGTTATCTTCTGAAAGCCTTCTGCTTAACAGACCTATATAATGTTTCAGATAGCTCCAGGTCGTTATTCTGTACCCTTCCGAATCCTTCTGCTGTCTTCCAAAGCTGCTAATGTCTGTCTTTTCAGCGACTAAATTTAGAAACAATTTTTCTTCCATCAAGGCTCTTTATTTTGGTGTGTGTTCAGGGTAAAAATGTGTGACCTTGGTTTTAAAAAAAAGTAATACAAGATCAAATTCTGTTGCATAAAAGTACATCTGAAGAATTAAGTCCTTTCCCACCAATTAAGGTTGGTGCTTTTCTCTTCCCTTTTTAGACATTTAAACACAGTCTTTACATGATGCTTAAGCTTTCAAGTCAAAGTTACGAGGTGCTTTAGCCAGGCTTGAGTCTGAGAACGAGACCCAAACCAGGACAATAACAAAATGACACAAAGATTGACTACACTGTACTTGCTGGATGAAGTGAAAACTGCTGAAATATAAATCCTATATCCTGGGATTTCACTGCCTGCTGGAACTAATCTCATTAACTTAAAACCACCTGAGGCTTAAGAGAGATATACACTGCCGTGAGAAATTATATTTATCTCATCCTAGGGGGAAATCCTTTCCCTCCCCCAGCTTACCTTACTTTTGACTTTGTCATTCTTGAATTACCGGGTCATTTCTCCCCCATGGGAAAGTCGTCATAGCTCACAGCAACGCAGTTACTGTATCTGAAGTTCACTGCTGTATGAATGCTGAGATCACTGTGCTCAAGGTTTTTCTTCTTAAATAGTTTCCTAAAGAAAACAAAGATTGGAAAAATAATACTATATGTTAGCAGTTTAAATAAAGCTCTTTCAGACTTAAAGGAAAGGATTTAAGGATTCAAGACTTGGCATAAGGAAAACATTATTGAAAATGTTTAGGTGCTTATTGCCATTGTAAACCAAATGCTGAATTTTCATTGACCAGTAGAGATTTAAGAGATTAGTTGAATAACTGGTAATTGGATACAGAAACTTAAAATACAAAGTTGCAGTTTTCAACCCAGTGAGTGTTGCCAGTGAGAGCTTTGCAATCGCCTGGTTGATTGTTGCGCTCTTTGGAGTGAGACTAGATCCCAAACTTACATTCAGTATTAGAGTCCAGCCAGTAGAAATATTCCCTTTGACACAGACAGATTTTGGTGAGGCCTTATCTTACAGTCTTGTTGGACTTTGCAGTAAGGCAAAATGACCTTGTGCAAGTGTTTTTTCTAATGTTTGTCTAATTACAAGAAAATAAATCAAAATTGAGTTATCCATTAAACAGCTCAAATATAGGATATTAAGAGGGAAAGTAATACTAGTGCTGAGTTAGCTCTCAAAACAAAAAGCTGAAGGCCTGATTTCTGAGCCTTTTGTGATAAGTCTGGCCCTCAGCTTTGCATCCAGATGAGCCCAGAGGATGTCCACATTGTGGAGGTGGATGCTTGTTGCAGCTCTCTTGTGAGAGTCCCCTAAATGTAGCTTCTTCCGGTGGGGGACCTGTGGCTGGAATGCTGCTGCTGCATCTCTGGTGATGTGGCATGTGAATCAGGATTGGCAGCGAAATGGAGGTGCCAGTTTCTGTGGAGAAGAGAAATGACCTCTGAGTAAACTATAAATGTGACTTCTGTCAAATCCAGGTCAGCTGAAAAGACGGTTTGTGGATGTGAAGGACAAGTCTATCAGGTCAATGTTAATAGTGACTTGTTAGCCCTAACTCAGCATTTTAATGATGAGCCATTTAAAGTGTCCTTTATTGACAGCTTATGTATAGGGACCAACAGTAAGTACAGTTGCAGAAAAGTAACAACTGAAAATATAAGGTCCTCTTTCTGTTTCATCCTTATGGTACGAGTGGAGAGCAGGATGGAAAGTTGCTTTGCACCACTCTTGTCCATCAGTATGGAGGACAAGATGAGAAAAAGTTTGTATTTTTAGAATAATGTTCTTCCTTGTTACTTACTACACGTGGTGTGTTCTTCAGAGTGATTGGTGTAGCTGGTTTGCTGTATCAGTGTTGAACCCTACTTCTCCTATGAAAATCATGGAGGTTTGGAGAACAGTATCTCACTGACTGCATGAGGACGTGCAGAGGGTGTTGCCCTATTCTTAAAAACAAGCTAGGCTTACATGGTTTGAGCATCCAGAGGGGCCTGTTCATATCCTAATTTATCACCAAAACCACTTGGTTTCAGAGGTACTGATTGGGGTATAGATTAGATTAAATTTGGCTGAGCTGTTATGATGGTAAAATTCAGTGCTTAACATTACAAGGAAGGTGTCTTAGGTATGAGTAATGATCAGTGAATGTATGAACAACAGATAGGACGAAGGTTAATTTGAGGGGTACAGTTCAATAGCTTTTGTCTTGGGTGTTTGGATATTGGTTCCACAATTAATGCTGGATGTAGCAGCTTATAGTAAGAGATGTACATGAGGTATAATATATTGTTTCCAGCGATCCTAGTGATAGCTCAGGTTGATTTGTGGTGCATATAATCAGCAACGTAGTGCTCGTATGTTGTGGTTTGTTCAGAAGGCTACCTGAGTTTCTTGATAAATTGTATAGTGGTTTATTGGATGAACTTTAATTTTATACCTAGGGTAATAAAATTTGGAAGTGAAGATTGAAAGACCAAGAACAAAATGCATTGGGCACTCCAGTGTTTTAATGGACTGTATTCCCTGATACTTAAATGTCTTTTGAACATGCAAGTGATCTAGTTGAGGTGAAAGCCCTGTTAAAGATATTGAAAAGATGTCAAAGAACTGTGAGTGAACAAATAAAGTACATCCATGTGTCTGGATAAGAAGTCCATATAGCTTACCTGGCCTAAATATTCCAAATTTTATGTTTTGTAGTGATCTTGTCTAGATATAACTGAAATTAGCCAAGTGGTTTTGTCAAATTTTATTTACTAATGAATAAGTCAATGAAGGTGTAAATGATTATGGATATTGTGCTGCTCAGAGACTTAGAGCGGTGTATGCCTGCAGAACTCTGCTGTATGTTTCTTTTCAGCCCTGCATAAACAAGTATTCTAGTTTATTTAGTGATGGACAGGCTGTTAATTCTTAAAATAGCTGAAGAATAGGAACCTGACACCTTGAATGATTTATGTGTTTTCTTTGTAAGCTTGTTTCTGTTTTGTAACCATTAAAACATGGGTTTTATGAGTGGTATCATTAAAATTTATACTCCCTCTAGTATGTGATGTTAGTCATTATTGCTCTGCTGTGCCTCCAGATCACCTGTCTGAATTATAAAACAGCCTTCCTTGAAGCTAAATAGTAATTTTTCCCTTTCTAGAGTAAATGTGTGTTGACTTTGTTATTTTTCATTGGTGCTCCCATACTGGAGCAGAGGTCAGAATCTGGCCTTTTTTGCTTTCCATCCAAATGTGAAAGGCTGCTAGGAGTAACTGTGTATTTCTAAGAATGAAATATGAAAGGTCTTCTAACTTAGGAGAATTTATATCAATCAGAGGAAACTGGCGGAGAATTTGTTTTGAAGTGTACTCTATTTTTTGTTAACTCAGACTGATCTGCTCAGCAGGTGATTTAATGTTGTGCTAGGCTTTGTTACGCTAATTTAAAAATGTTTCAGTGAAGAGTGAATCTTCAGTAAGAGAAAACATAAGCTAATACTGAAAGTGAATCACAGTCCTTGTTTCTACCAATTGAGACTTTTAAAAAGATGTCAAATTTTACAAAAGACTTCAAAGCTACACCTTTAGTCTGCATCCCCAATTGAAGGATCCAAAAATGTTAGGTATTGAAACCTCTGCCATATTCAGAAGATCCTTGCCTTTTTGATGCAAATGAATCAAATGGAGAAGGGAAGTTTTGCTTGAGCTGTGGATTACTGCAGTTGGCTCTCTGAAGGTTGTCAGGCAGACTGCTTCTTGCTGCTCTGTAACTCATGAAGGTGACCCATCTCTCCTTTTTCTTTTTCCCAAGAAACAAAAGATATATTACAGTTTATTTAGGTAGATCATCTAGCAGATTGTGGTATAGATGAATTCACTGCAACCCCCCTAAATGTGACTTAGTTTTCCAGATTTCATACAAAGGTGATACAGATAGCTTTCTGAAACACAGCCTGAGTAGTATTATTGCAGATGTTTTATGTTTTTTTCCTACTCCAACTTGTTTACCTCATGTGAGAGATCTAGGTTTCTAAGCCTTTCTTAGCTCTGCCAATGAAGAGGGATTGTTTTGATTTTTTTTTACAAAAAACTTACTGTTGTAATAACAAATGTTTTACTGATGTTAACAGAGGATAAAATACTAATTTCAGTGCAGCCTGAGGCTACTATGATATATTCAGTACTGTCATCTAGTTCTATTGAAAAATATGTGATAACGGTACTAGAAAACAAGTTGTAACAAGAACAAAATGTTATTGTTGGAAAGCTTGAGAATGAAATAGCTCAGATAGGAGGTATGTCAGAGTAAGCACACTCAAGCATTTCATCCTCAAGCCAGCTGCCTTTTCGTAAAATATCTGGTACCATGCTGCATGTTCTTAAAATTCCTTGTTTGCTTCTGTTCCCAGAATGAGTACTGTCTCAGAATTTTTTTTTTCCAAGGCAAGTTTCCTGTCATGTTAAAAACTTCCTATTTATTTTTGCAATAAAGACAATGTGAGCATCAGAGGCTCCTGCACTGAACACTTCCAGTAACATAATTCCTAGAGCTGGAAGGGATTCTCTGTGGTCTTATACTCTCTATTTCTATCAACTCAGTTTTGCTTTGAGAGTGTTGTCCTCTCCTCACCACACACACTGCAACTATATTTTAATTAAAGCAATGCTATCAAGTTGAAGTTTAATTTGCTCTATGCCACTTACACGTATTTAAAACTGTGAGCGGGCTCCATACATAAATGTCAGTGAGATAGCAAAGAATGTAGAAAGAAGAGCCGTGATGCTGATTAAAGGAGGCTGAGGAGAGTTTTTCATAGGGTTAATGCTTTCCAAATTGGAGGATGTAAGATTGAAAGTGAAGGGCATACTGCTTGTTGAGGGAAAGTGGTAGAGTGGTCCTAATGCAGAATCTCATTAAAGCAACTGTCAGGATTCCTCTATTGTACCATCACCTCCCCTATTCTATAAGAGTCAACTGTCGTTTTGAGTGAGCATACTGCCAAAGAGGCATTTACAAATAAATGAAAAATGTCACAATTGATTTTGCTCCTTTCGGAGCACTCTGTGTCAGCTTTGTCACAAACCCTTTGTTATTCTCTTTTTCAGATCTCTTGTCTGGACATTGGAAATAACTTCGGATGGTTCCTGGGCTTCTTTCTGTTGACCCAGGGTAAGCTTCCTGGATTATGAATTTTTATTAACATCTGTGCAACTGTTAAATAATATTGACTTTTCAGTGTTCTTAAAGGATGAAATGCTAGAAATTCCTACCAATTACCTGATGAATGTAGATCAAAGTTGCGTAAAACAATACATGCTTGAGAGTACTACTAACGTTGGATTTTTTTCTTAGCTTCTTCTCTAGAAGCACTTGTGAATTAAGGTAATTGCTTTGCAAATGTTGGATGCATAAAGTATACGCAGCTTTTCTTTATAATATGGACTTCTAAGATGCTAGTGTTCTTTTCTTCAATATTTATAATTTCTTAGTCTCTTTCTATGTATGTTACATTGTTACTATAGTGCATATTACTGCTTGTAAACAAAGTGAAAGGTGCCCTGTTTTTCTTAGATATTTTCTGCATGGGTAAGTGAACCTGATGGGCAAATAATAACAAACTCCTTTTAATGCAAAAGTGTTAGCATAAGAATAGGCATCTGTTGGAATCTCATAATAAGAAAAAGTTGAGATGGCTTAGATACAGCAAAGTATCTAAACTACTATCACTTGTAACAAAAAAAAGTCTTAGTTGTTTTCTCCTTGAAGTTCAGTTTTGTGATAGTAATCAAAAATACATGGAGTGTTTTACTAAAACTGCTGTGAAAGAGAATTTCATTAACATGTATAGAACTGCCAGTGATCCTTTAAATAGGAGTTGAAGGTTTTTGATGAAGGAACTAGTGCTACATTTAAGTAATTTTTAACATTTTGCATTTTCTATGAAGTCCAAGAAGTGTAATCTGGAGGTAATAATAGGACAAGAGTTGATTACTTTTCAGATACTTAATTCTTTCTGTAAGGTGTTAATTTACATTGTTTTGTGATGTTTTGCATATTTCTGAAAGGACTCTTCAACAATGATGCAGACACACTTTTCCCATCTGTCAAATAACGCAAAGCCTCGTTTTTAGTGCATGTTATTTATGACTTAGCATATTTTTTTTAAAAAAGTTGCTGCGTCTTATCACATTTGATAACAGATTTCTAACAAAGCAACTGAGGAACATCACTGTGCTATCACTTCTGAACTCTGGGAACTCCTAGGAAATGCAGGAAGGAGTTTTACTGAGGTACTTAGTGATATGGTT
>VZTU01035140.1:0-15088 GCA_013400835.1 Zapornia atra | reverse complement strand
TTGAGAGCATTAACTATAAAGGGTGGGTGTTTGACATAACGAAAGGGATTCCACTTTGTCAGCAAGTTTTCTTGGCAGGTGAAGTTCAGAAGCAAGGTGATTTAGAGTATAGCTTAATCTCCTGCTGGTCTTGCAGTCCACAGGAGAATTGATGTAGGTAGAAGTATGACACTTTTTTCAAGTAATAATAATTCTACCCTATAGCCTTTAACAGAGATTTTCAATAAATTGAAGTGGTTCAGAAAAGCCAGAAGGATTATGTGCTTCCCTCTTTTGCCCTGCATCCCTTTAAAACCAACTTTCCTTTGAATTTGGAATAGTCTTTAACAGCCCTCAATGCATTTATCTTTCATCTTAGAAGCCACTGTATGTGTAGTCCCTACCTGCTTGTGTTTATGGAGGTTATATTTGAAAGTCTCTAGTAATTGAGAAAGTCCTCGAGGTTAAAGCGTGCTAACTGAAGCTGTTCCTCAAGTTTTTGATTTTTTTTTTTAAGGAAAGCTGTGGGGTTTGGTGATTTGTAGGGATTTTGTCAGTGGAGTTGAGTTAAATTTATGATGTTAAGTTTTAGAAGAACAAGGTAAGTGTTCAGTATATTCCCAGTCATGACTGAAGTAGAGAATGTAGAGAATGTAGCACAGAGTTTTTCCCTAGTGTTTGTACATCTTTTGAAGCTGGATGTGAAAAGTATTCTGGTGGTCATCTAAATTAGCTTAATGCATTGAATGAAGCCTTTTCCACTTTTGAGACCAGTGCTGCAGGTTTTGCTGTTGACTGGAAAATCACCTCTAGATTATTTTTCTTTTCTGCTGTTGTGTCCTGGCAGACAGGCTGTTTTGAAGTTCTATTTCAGGACTTGCTCTGTTTAAAGTCAAGAAGCTTCACCTAATTTGCTTAGGACTGACTGACTTTTTAATTAGTGACTTGGGAAGCCAGTTCCCTTCTTTACCCTACATCTTGGGGTAGTGTGTTATATGTCACAGAAAAGAGTTTCAGGTTCATGGTGTCAGTGTTCAAACGCTTCTGTTATTTTTTTGAACAGCCTTCTCAGAAATTTGAGTTCCTTGCAGTCCAGTTGTTTCCTGTCATAATTTGATTATGTACTTTTTTGTATTCTCCATTTTTAAAAAGTTTTTCATTAGTCTATACTTGTCTGTATGTTTTAGTGTTCACTTTTGTCCCTTTTCCTGTAGAAATAGAGTATTCTAGAAGAAGAAAAATTTCATTGTTTAAATTATACTTCTTTTCCTGTTATTCCTTGTTGGTGCATTGTATTAACTTTTTTCCCATGTAAATGTGAGCTTTCAAAAATTCTTGAAAAGCAATTACTAAGGAGGAGTAGATTTCTTGATCTGTAGACTTGGAACTAGTTGTGCCTGGAGAGGTCTCTTCATGAAACATCACACTGAGAACACATTAAGAATATTCTATCTTCCTGAATCTGTTATTGACCATAGAAATTCTTCTCAGTAAAAATTCCCATTTTGGATGAATCTTGCTGTTTCCAGGTTCCTAATTGGAGCAGAAAACTGCAGACTGGCTAATAAAATGAGGGCTAACATAGGGCATCCCTATTTTATCTTACCTGGTTGATAAAATTTCAAAAGAATAATATTTAACCAAATGAACATGACTGTAGTTTTTTGCTAATTTTATTTTATTTGCTGTGACTTCTGGCTAAGAAATGTATGTCACTAAAGTTAATTATTTTTACTTACAATATTAATAAGATTACTTTTAAAAGCCACAAAATACAGTTTGTTTGCTGTAAAACTTGAAATGGTTAACTGTGCTACAGACCTCAAAATTCTGAGGGTTAGGTGTGGTTTTGATGGCTTTGGAGCATGATGAGTGCTACTAAGTATCAGTATAAGATACTGATCTAACAGTTACACAAGTTCAGAGGTAGTCACATACCTGTTTAATGTGTGCTTTATTGAGTGGCATTAGCTTTCACTAAGTAGTCACTCTGCCCTCATGCTTTCGATGTTTTTTTAGTTCATGCAGTTAGCATCTAACTAACTTTATTTGATATAATACACTCTAACATTTGTATGTCTGGCCATTTGAAGCATGCTTAAACCTGAACTTTATTCTTGACAGATCCCTCAGTGGTGCGTTGACTACATGCGCTCGTTACCCGGACCAAAAAGGGGAGTAGCATGTACCCAGCCTAGGAGAGTAGCCGCTATGAGCGTGGCGCAGCGGGTTGCAGATGAAATGGATGTCATGCTGGGCCAGGAGGTTGGTTACTCTATTCGATTTGAAGACTGCAGCAGTGCAAAAACTATTTTGAAGTAAGTATGGCTTCTGTCAGGTAATGATACAACACAGCCTACTCATAGGTGGGGGGATTCTTGGGGCAGTGAAGGGTGCAGGCAAAGTTATGAAAAAAGTATTGAAGAAGGGGAGTGAATCCATAGACAGGCACTTCCTGTGAGCGGAGAGACTGGAGCTGTGGCACGGACTGGGAGAAACCTTCCTGTGAGGCTTGAGTAGAATTAAAAATGAGTCATTCTTCCTAAAGAAATTGCTGCACCCTATGGAAATTAATTTCAAGTGATCGATAGAGAGGAGAGTGATCTGAAGAAGTAATTTCATGATTAAGGTGCTAGTCAGAATGAAGCCTTTCAGCATTTAGTTTCTCTGCTATGCATTCAGCTGACCTGTGTGGTACCTTCCTGCTCAGGGTAATCCTGGTGAAGTTCAGTAGCTTGCTTGAGTAGGGAGAATTGCCACAAAGCTTCAAAATTGGCCTATACATGACTCTGTGGTATGTAATCTATAGTGTTCTAGTGGTCAGCTGTTCTAGATTCCTGTGCTTTGCAGATGGAACCGGGCCACTTAATACATCATTTGCACATGACATTCAGATGCTCAGTTAAAAAAGATTCTGCAAAGCATGGTTCAAGGAATAGTGCTTGTCTGTAAGGTGATGTCTTTTTTTGCTTATGCAAGTAGTTGAAAGTTGGGAATAAAGTAAATATGTAAAGAAATTTAACTGAGATGGAAAGCAAAAAGTGAAGACAGCTGTAAACAGAAAAAGGGAGGAACAGTTGCAGGAAAAAAGCATTTCTGGGATTCTAGAAGGTGTTTTTTCCTTTCTTTTCTTGTCCCTGATTATAGACCCAGAAGTCTGCTATTAGTAGTCTGCGGACTAGTTCTGAATGCTTCGAAACCTTGTTTCCGCTTCCCCTCCCACATTTCACTTATACTCTGCAGTAATTCCTATTTGAACACTTGGAATGGGGTTGTTACATTGTTGGAAATAGTTTACTGATGTTGCTATTTCTAAAAAGTTGATTAAAAGCTTAGTTGAAGCAAATTCGTGAATGATACCAGAGAGGATTTTGTATTGTACGTATTTAATACAATTGTTTTTATGTTCAGGTATATGACTGATGGTATGTTACTTCGTGAAGCAATGAACGATCCTTTGTTGGAACGCTATGGTGTTATAATTCTTGATGAGGCTCATGAGAGAACACTGGCTACTGATATTTTGATGGGAGTTTTGAAGGAAGTTGTAAGGCAGAGATCTGATTTGAAGGTCAGTAGTGATAAAGCTCAGCAGCATGTCCTTTCTAGTTGCAGGCATTCCATTGTGTACTTAACATTAATTAGCAAATGTTTATAATCAACTCAAGTAGTTCAACCGTTTTTTGATCTAATGATAATCTGCATTGGAAAGATAACACTAGGAAATTCTTAATGCAGTTTGTATTGAGAATACTAGGAGCATTGTAATTGTGGCTTAACTCTTCTGTATTTGGGTAGGAATGGTTTTTTACCTCTTTAACAAGGGTGCTGTGTTCATGGGAGAAAAGCATGCTTTAAATCACAGTCAACAGGTGTCTGCAGTTTCTTACATAGTGTATGTGTAACACTCACAAATTCTTGTTAACCTTTGGAATTTTTTTTTTTGGTCTCTACACCTACAGGTTATAGTTATGAGTGCTACTTTAGATGCTGGCAAGTTTCAGATCTATTTTGATAACTGTCCTCTTCTAACTATCCCGGGTCGCACCCATCCTGTGGAGATATTCTATACTCCTGAACCAGAAAGGGACTACCTTGAAGCTGCCATCCGAACAGTGATCCAGATTCACATGTGTGAAGAAGAGGAAGGAGATCTCTTACTCTTTCTTACCGGACAGGAGGTACTTCGTTCTTTTTTTTTTCTTGTTTGTTCATCTTTCTGTACATACACTGTTTTAGGTGGCTTGTGTAGACTGAAATGTTTAGTTTCCATTTTCTAGTTTATCACTTAAAAGACCTGAGGTTTTCTACCTGCTGTATGTACACTTGTCATCCTTGATTATTACTGTATGTTTCTGTAACATGCATGTGCTATGTAAGCCCCTCACCAAGATAAAAATTTCTCTTATGTACTTTTAAAATAGAAGCCTAGAGTAGTACAAACCCTAGCTTTGTACTAATGTGAACTCAGAATGTCCTGGGTATCTGCTAGCATATATGTTTTTACTGAAAATGTAGTTATCTTTAATTCTGGATATATATATTGTACAACTGAAGAAAAACTCTTTGGTTCTGCTACTTAGCTATCAGTAGTAGTTTTAATAAAAATATTTGTGTTCTTTGTTTATGAATAGTTTCATGAGGTTGCAGTCTTTGTATGATCAATATGGGAGTTATGTCTCAGAAATGCACTCAGTGCCTTGCAAAAGGTGATTGCACAAAAGCTCTTAAGCTAAACTGCATCAGAAATGGGGATTTTCTGGAAATCTTAGCTCCTTCGTTTGAAATAAACTGGGGTGGTTTTAGTCCTAATCTGTTGCTTTTGAAGCTTTTTTGAGTGTCCCTATCAGTAGACTGAGGTGGAGAAGAGGTAAAAACCCCATAGGCCTTGTGAAACTTTCACTGGATCAACTTAAAGTTGGTATTTTTGTGAGGGGAGAAATGAAGCTAGCAAAAACACTTATTCTGACTTGCCATTCTTGCAGTAACTTCTCTTGCAGAAATACCCTTCAGAGGATGTGGGACACTTCAGTGTAATCTAAGCATACAGAGTCTTAACTATTCCAAGGGAAGAAAATGGTACAAATAACTTGTGATGCTGAAGGTGTACACTGTGCTAACTCTTAGATGAGTTTTAGAAGACACTTGATTAAAATGTTTTCTGGCAGGTCATCTCCTCCCTTAGAAAACAAAAACAATGACTGTGTCCCTATAAAAGTAGATACTCTGGCCTCTACGTTTTTCCTTGGCTTGGAGCTTTGCTGTGAGTTAACTGCTTAGAGTGGTTTCAAAGCCACAATCATTTGTTTGGTTTTGTTAGAAGTTCTAGTCTGGTGGGTAAAAGTGAGAATTGGTGAAGTGACTGTTGGAAGTATGTGAATGAACCAGTGGCCATGGAAAGGAACACTGCTGTCTGGCTGTTCCAGCAGATTTTGGTTTTGTACATGGTGCTGAATCAGGCTGTCTTTAGCCTTTCATGAGGAACAAATACTTGTCCTTCTAATTATCAGTGATAAATTATGTCTTTGCTATGTCTTGCTCTAAGTAACTTCTTGCAACAACTGTGAGAGTTGGGGGTGTGATAACGCTCTTGAGCATCACCCGTGTTTGGAAAATGGCTATAGACCCAACTGGTTAGTACCAGTCAGTGCTACAGAGGTGCTCTGTTTTTTTTCTATGTGAACAGGTACTTTGATTGTCACTGGGTTAATTTACAGGACATTAGATATTATGAACAAATCTTTAGTAAAACTGCACATCATACATGTTCATATGATAGAATTATTTATGCATAATTATCTGTACTGTATTGCTTCACTAAACCACTTAGAGGCTTACTAATGCAAGTTTTATTCTGTTTTTTATCTAGCCTTCTCATGTATCTGTGGATGATACTGTTTAAGGGCACTGTAGTGGTTCTGCCTCCAGCAAGCATGAATTGAGCTAGTTACCATGAAATTGAAGTCTGCTTCAGTTTCTGTAGAGTTTTGAAGTGATACGTCCATTTTGATTCATGATGTTTTGGGGCATCTGTTGAGGCTCATCTTTTGAGCCTCGTAAACAATAATACAAGTGTATTATTGTTCGTTTTAAAGTGATAGGACCTACTGGAGTCTCAAGAATAAGAAGTGTACTCTAGGTACCACTACCACTATGTGGTTTGGGTTCAGTAGGCTTAGAAGCTTGAGTCTGGCTTGGCATTGATTTTTGCTGGACAGAAATGCTTTTTAGTTCTACTCGATTCTGGAAAACAATATGGACAGGGTGAAGAACATCTTGATTTTCTTGTCAGATGCATTTAGTAAGCCAATTGATTTTACATAAAGGGATGAAGTTTTAGGTGGAACCATGAACATGTGAACTGGCGTTGAAAGCTTCAGATGAGTAATTGCAGGCAAAATGAGTATCCTTACTGGCTGCTGCCTTTACTTCCCACTGAACCTGAAGTAATTTTATGTGGCGAATGAGATGGATAGCAGTTAAATAGTACAGTTAGTTAAGACAGAGTTAATGATGGAACTTGGAGATACTAGGGAGGTCAGGACTAAAAAAAAAAGTCGTAGTTTAAATACATTTGAAAACCAAAGGAATCTTAATTATATAAGCCTGATACTGGATGAAGATCAAATTTGTTATTAATGGTGTGGAAATAGTGTTCAATAAAAACTTATTTCCTGAATCCTGAAAGGAGCAAAAGTACATGATTATGTTGCATGAACTGCTTTTCAGTCATTAGTAACCAAAGAGGACGTTGTTAAAACCAACATTTATTAGGGATAAACTTGCCCCACCGTCCCTGTAAGGAAGAGAGTTCATACATTGGTCTTTAAAAGCAAACAAAAAACCATCCTGGCATATCAAGGAGATTCTAGAAGATGGAAATAACATTTGTGCCAGTATTCAAAACAGGTATAACTTGAGATAACCTGGATAACTAAGCCAGGTTGACTGACATGGGTCATGGGCAAAATTGGAAACTGGCAGGGAATTCTGTTCACTAGGAAAAAGTATAATTACGTTTCAGTCATCATGTCTGTCTTAGACAATAGGTTGTGTCAAACTTGTTCTCAGTCATTGAGATTACAGATCTGATAGTCTGTGTAGATACACATTTGTTAAACTTGACTTTAAACGTCTCGAGTGGCTCACCATCAGTGCTTGGAGGTAGCTGGTTTATTGTCTGCTGAAGCTCTGCTAAAACAGTATTAGATTTCACACTCCATTAAGATCAGTGATCTTGAGAGTAGGTGTAAAACCCTTACCAGTGAAGCTTGTGGGGTGGGGGAGGCAGAAATAATGACAGAAACCTTATAGACCTCTTTCACATATCTTAGCTACCTAGGCACTTAATGAATGCAAAGTGTGTTCTCTGCCACGCCAGTCCCCTTTTCTCCATAAAGCCAAATGCATTGTTACATATTTAGGAGGATGAATCCAGGCTGCACTTGGAGATTGAAAGTACAAAGTTGGTGCTGTTCTTTGCTGTAGATAAATATGAAAAATGCTGCTGTGAAGTTTTGGTGTCAGTGTTTCAGAAGGGTTTAAAGTGATGTTGGTAAAACTGACGTTAGTATCAAGGAGCTGCAAAACATTTCTGAGGTTTTAGTAAAACATTGTATAAATGAGGATTTATTTTAAAGGTGCACTTTTTTCATTACAGTGAGGCTGGGTAAGCTCTGGAACTGTGAAAGAAAGCAGAGGTGATGTATGTCAGTGGTATAGATTGAGGTTAAGGCTGTAGGTGTACTGGACTGCAGTGAACATAGGTTGTCTTGTTTAGCCTTGCATAGAAAGTGTTGAGTAGTTGGGGAGCTTAAATTGAAAGTGTAATACTAATTCTGTACAGGTGCTAAAAGGAGGAAGTTTTTCTTGTGCTCTGTTGATTTGAGATTATATCAATATTAAATATTTCATATAGACCGGGTCCAAAAAATCCTGAATATAGGAACTGTGCTGGGACAAGTGCAGTTTTGATTTGTTAACAGAGAGTACTTCTCAGTTATGACAGTTCTCTTTTTACAGTTTCATTGTTTTAGTATGTATCAGTTTGCTTTCGTTTCTGGGGAAAGAAAGGGGTATTAGTCAAGTTCCATGCAGCTTTAAGGGTGAAAACAAGTTTCTAGAAAGTTTCTTTTCATCCAACTCAATGCCCCTGCAAGTCATAGGAACTCAAAAGAGAAGGGGGAAGGTTAAGTGTCTGCCATATATTTCTGGTTTGGGGAGTACATTTTATTTATGTGTTTTGTTTGATTTTTTTTCCCTCTGTGTACTCATTTTGCACAAGGTAAAATGCTTTATATTTACTTGGCATTAGTTTCCTTCAGGGTTTAACAGTTATGTCTGCTTGCTTATCCAAGGTAAAGCTAAATCAACCTATGTATAGTGTAGCAGCTGATCCGCTGTAGATAAGACTATCATCTCCTGTTTAAGAGTTTAGAGACTGGAGCAATCTTGAAGTTTTGCTCGCCTCATGAGATAGTCTTTAAATGCTCTGAATAC
Source organism: Zapornia atra (assembly GCA_013400835.1). Taxonomy (NCBI): domain Eukaryota; kingdom Metazoa; phylum Chordata; class Aves; order Gruiformes; family Rallidae; genus Zapornia; species Zapornia atra. Next base: position 6,610 of record VZTU01035140.1, on the reverse strand, counting down.
AGGGTCGACTGAATAAAGGGCTTCTGAAATAATGTTCCAGAGGACCATGTTTACAAAGTCATTGAATTGTTTTGCTTGCCAAGTGCTCGAATTGTTCCATTAAATGTGCTTAAAATGACATCACTAGTCACCCTCTCTTTGTAGAAACAGTTTTCTAAAGATAATGAGATACAGTTTAGATCTGAAGATTGAGTGAAGCCTGACCAGCAAGTTAAATGGATGTTTACATACAGCAGCTTTGCCTGTGAGCCAGACTGAATGCCAGCCCTTGAAGTACTTGGGCTCAGGGTAACTTTCGGTCAGTTGTTTGGTAACTGCTGTTTAATATCAGTGTAAGTTCAAGCCTCATCCATGGCAGCAGGATGATGGGTCCTGCACACAAACAAAAGGGAAGCAAATTCTGGTTATTGGATTGTTAGCTTAGCGGGAGCATTTAACTCAGTGACTTAGGGCCACAAAGATCACCAGAGGACTGGGAAGCCTGCCATATGAGGGAAGGCTGAGAGCTGAGTTTTATTCAGCCTTGAGAAAAGAAAGCTTAGGGAACACCTTATCACCTTGTTCCAGTATTTAAAGGGTGGCTGTGAAGAAGATGGAAACTCCTTTTTTTTTTTTTTACAAGGAGTCACGTGGAAAAGATGGAGGCAATGAGTACAAGTTACTCTTGAGGGGATTGATTGGACACATGAGGAAAAATTTTCAGAATGAGAATAATCACTCTTTGGAATAATCTCCCCAGAAAAGTGGAGCATTTACCAACATTAGTGTTCTGTGATTCTGTGAACTTCATTGCTGCTAATCTTCCTGGGGTTTTCTTTGGGCTTTTTTGACTACCATTCCAAGGAACTTCTCTATGTAAGAATCTTTGTGCTGAACAAATACCATAAACTTGTCTCTTAAATATGTGGTGTGCTAACCAAATATATGCAACTGCTTCTGTAATCCTTTTCTACTGCTGTTCTTGCTAATAGTAACCTTTCAGTATGAACACCTTACTCTTTACTGAAGAAATACTGCCAGAGAAATTAATCCAAGCATTTGGTTTGAATAGTGTAATAAAGACATTATTTTCAACAGCAGATAAAGAAAAAATAAATGTGGTGTGCATGATAAGCCAAATTAGTCTCTTCTGTGGTTAATTTTGTACATCTCCTTTTACAGAAACTGATGATATGTTCAAATCCTTAGGCTTTGATTCAGGTCTAGGGGAATATTAAGTACTGGAGTAGTGAGATGATAAACTTTCGTGGAGATGTGTTATCAGAGGCAGCTGATGAGGGTATCAGTTTGTGGTTCATTCATTAGTCTCCACTCCATATTCTGACACAGATCCTGAGGAACCAACATTTCTAAATTAAATTGACAGACTGTTCTTAAGTCACACCTAGAAGACACTGATAAGGCTTTCAAAAGTGAAATCTTTCCATAAAAAGAGTATTATTAAATACTGCTTAGTAATACTAAATACTGTTCATGTTCTTGGTCTTGTTTGTGTTTGATAATCACAGAATCTGAGTCGTTTGGGTTGGAAATGACCTCAAAGATAATATAGTTCCCACCCCCCCTGCTGTGGGCAGGGACCCTCCACTAGACCAGGTTGCCCAAAGCCCCATCCAACCTGGCTTTGAACACTTCAAAGAGGAGGGGGCAGAGGGGTGTTGGATGGGGTTTAAGCATTAGTCCCGTAAGTGGTGCTGTTAAAGTTAAGCCGTAGGAAAATGATCAATTCTGTCCCTTTCATTTCAAATACTGACAGTTTTTATCATATCTTCCCAAATAATTTCTGTCAGGATAAAGAAATTGGCTTCTTCAGGAAGCCTTCCTTTTGTCCCCTTTCCATGCTGTCCTTAGAGCAATGTGGAAGGGTTTGTATTGACTTTCTACAGTGAGGGATAAAAAAGGAAACTTTAGCACTGTTACAGTGCTCATTTTACAAATGAGGGGTATGAATTTAACACTTTCCTCTTATTCTACCTGAAGTTGTTTTATCTGCATGTTGTATAAGCAATGCAAGGAGTACTGGGTGGTATGAGAGAGATGGGAGACAAAGGGACAGACTCTGAAAAGACAGTCTTGATCATTACCGTAACTAACCTGTTCCTGTTGCTTGCTGTGGTTTAACTGTTGCAGAGGGGTGGGAGGCTGTTGACCAGAAAGTAGCACTCAGTGCTCACCCTACAGGGAGTAAATGCAGCCATGGTTCCAAGTTCAGTAGTTTTTGCTGTGAAATACGTCCAGGTGACATGAGATGCTTTATCTTACCGAGTGGTTAAAAGTGCTTTGGAGTATTTAATTTTGACCACAACCTGAAGTATTGGTACTGTAAGATGTTTAACCTTTTGCAAAGTGTGTGCATATCTTATATGCTGTTACTGTGGAATTTAGTGCTGTTTATGGGTGAGTGTGTGACTCGGGACTGCTGTTTTGGCTTTTGGCTCTCTGTGTAATTAACCAGACTTAGATGGTATTTTCTGTATATTTCACTGGAGCTGGAGCAATAGTTCTGCTCTGTATCAGCTTGAATCATTTAATATAACTAGTTATTTAACTTGTAAATCTGCCATGAGAGGAGAAAAAGAAAGCACCATGCTTTTAATTTCTTGAGCTTGGTATGAATGGTAGGCATTACTGTCCCCATCCAGAGGATGCTAAACCAGAATATAAGCAGCAATCCTGGTGTTCTGAGAATTAGGGACTCCTTTTAACTGGCTTTAAACTCAGTTTCCCTCAGGTCTGGTAGATCTTTGCATTTCTAGCTTCACAGAAACGCAGTGTCAATGAGAGGAATAAAAAATACTGCATCCAAGGGGTTGTGGTGGTGGGTGGTTTTGTTGTTTTGGTTTTTTTTTTAGGCACTAGTCATCAGCCTGCCTTTTCTTTGGAAAAGTGGGTTAAGATGGAGTAAAAAACTTGTCAGATTCTGGAGGCATAAGTAACCTACTTTTATGTGAAAATACAGATAGCTGCACTACTGTTTCTAATAAATTGGAGGGAATCTGTGCACCTTATTAATAAGCTTTCTTTTCTTAACAAGACACTGCTATGCATTGCGTCTCATAAAGACTTAAGCGCTACTGAAATCTATGGCACAGTGGAAGTTCCTGTTGAAATCCTGAAGCTTTTTGGTGTCTCAGAATTGCTTTATGATCCTTAAGCTCCTGAATGAGATCCACCTAATTTGGCAGGTGTTTGAAGTACTGCTTGTTGTCTACCAGTTTGAAAACCAAGCAGCCTGCTTGGGATTGTTTGTAAAACCAGCATTAATCACAGCAATTTCTTGGAAGGGATACCACTTAGATTAGCTGAAACTTGATCTAATAATGGTAATATTGATTAAATTACTTTCCTGGCTACTGTTTTTTTTCCTCTTGTAAACTATTTAGTTGTATGTACAAAATATAAGTTGTTGATCTCTCACTTGGATATTTAGATGACTTGTTTTTCCTGGTTGAAAAATATTTAACACCTCATTACCTCTTTGAGTACTAATATGTCCATAAAAAGAAATACTTTATCTTTGCTGGTATTTGTCTGCCTTTGGAGCTTTTCCAAGGAGAATCTAATGGTTTTGAGGGTGTGGAAGAATGTTGAGGGCTCCATGGTATACTCAGAGTATATTGCTATGGCGTTCTTAGCTGCTACTTGATTCTAGTTTCCTTAGTGTCCCAGCTGAACTATAAATACTGTGTCTTGTTAATTCATTTTGACTGGATCAATCAAGTTGTTGGAAACTCAAAAATATGTAATAGACTGTCTGTATCAATTCTGATGACCACATGCCAAGTATAGATATGTTGAGTGTATATGGCACTTAGCGCTGAAGACAGATGCTTTAGCTAGCATGTAACTTTCTTGTTTGCTATGTACCTTGTTAGTCAGCTCTTTAGAATGAGTGTAGATGGATGATTATGTTACATGGGTTTTATTGAGAACTGTTTTCTCAAACAATACCTCCTAATGAGCCTTCAGTTTTGCAAGGATCTGAGATCAAGTTTAGTCCACTAACTTCAGCATTGCCTAAGCGTCACACTTTCTGCATGTTAGGCTACTTTCTTCTTTGATTAATTTTGAAGCAAATCTTTGTGCTGATGCACTGGGCATTCATGGGTCTGACTGGCTCCTTTGATCCTGTGTCTGTTCCTGTTTCCAGGACCCTTGTACCAGCTATCTCATGTAGTCAGTGTGGTAGTCAGGGCACTGAGGATTTTTCCTGGCGTAATCTAATCACTCTACACAATGTTTCTTCCCTCCAAGAAGAAACCTCTTACATGTGGGTTGATGGAATAATCATTCTTCAAGAGCTTTTGTAAGGGATTTGAGGTAGATGGCATGTGAATAGTTGTGGGTTTTTTAAAAAGCCTTTCATGTTTTAGTAAACTAGGACTATTCAGTTAGACTTGTAGAATCCTCAAAGGATTAAAGTTAGGCTTGTACTTGTAAGTGTATCTCTCCTGTTTTGGTTTTTCTGTTATACAAATGAATCTTTAACACTTAAATGAATACTTAATGCTTTCAAACTATTCTTGATACACCCTTCTAGATTGTGTACTCTGGGATACCAGTTTTAGTTGTCTGCTGGAACTGGAGGGTAGTTATGGATACAATTAAGCATGGTAAATAAAAGTAACTTACCCTTTTTTTTTTCTTAATACTAATTCTTTTTAATTAGAAATACCCACCACTTTTAATCTTTTTGAGTGGCAGTCGCTGTTGGCGACTTGCATCCTTCTTTCAGCAATTTATGATGAAAGGTCTGTAGCACCTCTGCAAATCTGCAGAGAGTAATGGTTATACATGCACTTGTCATCTCTGCGGTGAAGTATTTTAATGAGTCCTGATCAGGGAGGCTTGAAACTACATTGAGAAACTCTAGGGAGAAAGAACACTTTTTTATCTTTTCTGAAGGATGATAGGTGACTGAGCATGTGTGGCGTGAAGAGTGTAGTGCTTTCATTTATCAATGCTTACTGGTATCTTTCTGTCTCTTAAGTACAGAACTGTCCTGGAGTCTGTAGTCATTATTGTTGAAGACTAAGCATCCTGTCCAGCATCAGAGCTTTCTTAGTTACACAGTGTAATCTGCTCAAATTCCATAAAACAGTGTAGTGACCTTCAGATCAGGAACTAAGGCCTGTGCTGTTTTTGTTGTTGTTGTAGCATTTCGTTTGTGGTTTTGTTTGGCTTTTTAAAGATATCTAATTTTGTATTAAAAATTTAACAAGCCCAAGTATCAGCTTGTCAAGACTTTGAATGGATGCAAATTTGACAAGGAGTGTTACTGCCTAGCCAGTCAACTACTTAACATGTTGTCTTTTACATAAGTACTGAATTACTGAGCTAGTGTGTATGGTCTCTCAACTAAGTTGGGTTTTTCCTTTTTGCTGGGAGGCTGTTGGTTAACTCAAGGGTTTTATGAGCAAAACAGGAGGCACTGACATCTGTAAAGAGCTTAATTCCCCGTTAATAAACCAGTAGGGGGCATTCCAGCTCAGTTTCTTGTATGCCTCTTGCATTTCACCAGGGGTGTGTTGTGTTTGTTGGCAAGGTGCACCTCTGCTTAAAAGGTTTTTTGTAAATCTGCGCTTCATTCAAATTGGCAGGATAATGCCAGAAAGCATTAGGCTTACTGTTAAAGGGCTTTTGGACATCAAAGAGGAAGAGCCTTCGTTTTGCCATGCTAACATTATTATATATGCTGATCAATAAAGAACACGTGTATTCTATTGTCTGTGCTTCTTAAAAAACATGTACTCAATAGAATTGTGCTGAAAACTTAGTGAAAAAGCATGAACAAATGAAAAAGAGTGTGGAAGAAATCTGGGTCTGTTTAAATTTATGGATTCTAAAAAGGAGACTGGATTTGATTTTCTAAAATAATCTAAAGCATTGATTTTACAGATTAACCTGTTCTGTATATTTACTTGAGGGTCTTAAATAACAGCTTCAGGCTGGTGAATTATTTGTGATCAGGGACGTCTGACCTCTTTGTCTTGAGTGTGGTGTAGCCATTTCTTGCTTTTGCCTACTGTTTCTAGTCATGATGACTTAAGTTTTCCATCAGTGGTTCAGCTGGAGTATCAGTAGTTGGTAAGCATGCATCTTAGTAATACCAGTGCAGGCTCTGTTATAATTTTTAAGTTGAAATTAATGAATTGTGTTATTCATTGGCCTAAACTTCTGTACGCTTCAATTTTCGTTAAATCTTGTCATAATTAGGTCACTTAACTGTCTTAAATGTGCTTGCTTTAAAGTGAAACAGAATTATCAATGATTGGGCTGTAGTGAACTTTTTGTATGGGAAACTAGTCAGAAAACAGTAGCAAATACCATAGAAAATATCAAGGTAGAAAAAGCATGAAGAAAAGTTGCTCATCTTCAGAGTATTTCACTGACTTTTCTTAAATTTAAATCAGGTTTCAGTTAATTTAAAAGTAAAATCTGAAACACTGGATTGAGAAGTTTGGTTTTGAGCATCTATGTTTATACTGTAAAGGTGTTTGTTCTCATTAGGTACAATGAAGCAAATCTTCCATATAATTGCATTAGTGATACGTGACATTAAAGCTTAATTGGCTTATTTTAAATATCTTGCACATCAATTTCTTCTAGA
>VZTU01035139.1:16673-50386 GCA_013400835.1 Zapornia atra | reverse complement strand
TCAGAAATGTAACGTCGTGTAAATCCAAAGCCACAAACTCAGATCAGATGCTTTCATACCTTAAGGGTAGTCCAAGTTGGAAATTTGTGATGAAGTGCAAAACCAGAACAAGTCCTATGTGCTGCTGCCAACACAGTCAAGGGAAGAAAAAGCCACAAAAACTATTGTGCATTTTAAATATAAAGAATATCACGGACCTAGAACTGTCTCAGCATCCATCCTTTTGCAAAGAAAAGTTCATGTGAAAGCTGCTAACAAGACAAAAAAAAAAAGAGCAGATAGGGGGAACTGAAGAAATCTGATAAAAGAAAATAAATCAATGACAGAACAGAATTGTTTTAGTGCCAAATCACACACATATTTCCCCCCCACACCCTCCAGTTTTAGGCATAAGGGCAGGTCCATGGGTTTTTAGAAGGAGCTTGGTGATTATCTCCCTTAGTCCTCTTGGAGAATTCCACCCCCCACCCTACAGGTTCATCAACTCAGGCTCCAAATGAATTATGACAAAGATTTTTGTCATCATTAGTGTCTTTAGTTAAGACAGTCTATCTTTTTGAACTACCCTCTCCCCATTTTCTCTTTCACTGAAAGTAGAAAAAAAAAAACCCTCAACTACTCAGTTTAATTTCTCCCTTTTTAAAATCCACATCTTTCCTCCCTGCACTCAGCAATGGGAAACAGATTCAGCCAGCCTTAAAACACTATCTCAGCAACAAAGCATGCAATGTGCTCCATCTCATCTCTCCACTCCAACTGAGTTTACAGCAGTGGGTGGTTTTCAAACCTAACATTTGATCAAAATGAAAAACCGGGCATTCCTTTCACCCTATGACAGGCAAGCTGATATAAATCACAGCCTTCCCAGCAAGGGTTCTTCCACAGACAATGAGTTGTGGCAGTGTCTCAAAGCTCAGCCCTGGCCATTGTAAGAGAAAGTTTCAGGTTTTTAAAGCAGGCCTGGGCCTTTTACAACAGCACTAAAACCAAAAGAGGGAGAAAATTTATGGTATGGTCATTTGAGGGGTGAAGAAGGTGTTTCCCCTTCAGAAATCATACTTTTCAGTGCATTGCTCTGAGTAGGTTTGTGCCAGTTTCTGCTTTTATTACTTGTATTTCAATAGTACTGGAACCTCCAAATCAGGACAGCCTCATAGCACCCTACACACACGCTTACAGGGAAAGCCAGAGCTCATGCACTGCTCCCCTTCACTGTTTTATCAGAAACAAGAACTGTGTCATTAGTCACCACCTCCAGAAAACCTCCCAGATCTGTGTGCACAAGGACTGCATCACAGACATGTCTCTTTCTGACTTAGTAACATGGACAGGGAAGGTAAGTGTTAAGTAGCAGCTATTAAATTCATGTGTATGTGTGCACACAACACTACAGTATCTGATCAATGCAAAGCTGATACCATACACAGTACCATTGCTTTCCCTTGCTAACCCAGTAACCTATTAGAAATGCCCTCCAGTCTCAACAATTTTAAGCCTTGACTTCAAAAGATCAGCTTATCCTTCAGGGCTAAGCTGACTGACAGGTGGGGGTCAGGAAGAAATCCAGTCCCCTCCCTCCAGCCCGATCATATAGAGTTGCACAATTGGTTAGGCACATTAGGGGGTTTCTTCTACATTCCTCTGAGGCATTTGAAAAAGGCCACCTCTAGAGCTCAGACACCGTATTTGGTGCACCACTTGTCTATTCCTCCAGCCCAGCTTTGCAGAACAATAGAGAAGTTTACATGAAGGCTGTACCATGAAGATGCAAAAGTTGGTGCTATTGTAGAAGCTGGCTATTATATTATGCAAGGGAGTGCTGCAGCAGCCTAGCTGCCTTTAGAAACCTATGTACCTGCCAGAGGTGGATGATGTAAGTGGGGTTTGAACAGCACTGTATGTATCAGCTGGTCCTACTTAAAGAGATGCTTTCTTAAGCCCTTGGGGAATCCAGCAAGTATTTGAAAGAATGTCTATTATAAAAGTCTACTGTGCTGCAGAACAGTAAGCTTTAATAGCAGCAAAAGTACAATGAACATAATGAATGCAGATTAAAAGAAGAAAGAAGAGGCAGACAGCATAAGAACGTGCATTAAGGAAAGAAGATGCAACGGGAGAAGAAAAATACAGTGCACAGAGAACAGGGAGAAAAGATGAGGCACAAGTGATCTCAGTGCAGGGAGGTTTTAGAGCCATCCATTGAGGTGCACGTGGAGAATAGCTCAGAGATTTTTTCCCCTTGGGGTACATATATATTTGATCAAAAGGTCAAGGATTACTGCAACAGACACTATGGTACAACTGTCTCTCACCCCCAGAAGGAGAGTCATGAGTTTTATGTCATCACCAAGCTGCAGAGCACAAGCCACATGTGATCAGCATTATTTTTCAAAAAGCAAATACCTTCCACCAAGAGGCTCCAATTGTAACTTTTCCCCCACACTGTCTTCTTAAAAAGGTGGGATATAAGTACAGGGGAAGGATCTCATGGAGTCAGAAACTTCCAAGGACAGAGTTGTTCATCCATACTGACTTCTTGAATGTTACTTTCTGTCAATGGTACACTTGTGGGAACAAAAAGCATCAAGTTATCTTGAAGCACCTTGCTGACTAAGCAGAAGCCAGGGTTATATTTTAGCAACACAAGAGTTTTTTCCATCAGCTGGGATTGCACTCTGCTCTTCTTTACCAGGTTTGGCCACATTACTAGTATTCAAGTAATACATTCTTCTACAATTTATTTGCAGTGCAAAATGTAAGAGATGCAATAGTTGATATATACTAGTTACTCTAAAGGTCTGCAGAACATCATTTGCATGGCACTGCACATCACTGTACATGTCTAATGACTGACTTCATATATATGAGAAATAAGCATGAGCCACATATGACAAAACCAGCTGATCTGTTCCAGTTCTGTGACTGTCAACATCTTTTAACTTAAGGAACAAATAGGCCAGGTTCCCTGAAAACTCATGGCAAGGAGGGAAGAGAAGAAACAATGCTTGTCTGTACTTCGATTTAACTGGTTTTAAAAATCATTTTTCCCTTCCCGTATCAGCATCGCGTCAATACAACCTGCAAACTGATGCTAACACACAGGACCAGATCCTCAACTGATTTACATTGCTAACTTTAAATAACAATACATGAATGGACAAAGTGCCTGTTTTATAGCATCCTCCCTGTCAGCTTTCCCCTTGTCTCAGTTCATTTCCCCGTGGCATGCTTTGTTCTTAAAGCAGTCTTAACCACTCATACATCAAAATATTTAATCAACATTTCTTAGTCAGAAAATAATCCTGCTTTAGACTGATTCAGTGGGAGACTCTGCAGTGGATTCAACATAAAAAAGGGTCAGAATGCATTTCCGAGGGTGCTTTAGAAAAATCAATGCTGACATGTTTTTAATGAAAATCAATAAGTGACATTAGATAATGAAACAAACATCCAGCAGCATTGCAGGCAGGCCATTTAGGCAATCGGTTTCAGAAGCAACCAGTGAGGACAGTGCTTGAGCATGCAGTAACATGCTTAAATAAAGTACTACTTTTTCTTTTTCTNAGTAAATCAGCCTTAGGAACCAGTGTCACCGTTCCTCTAACACTGCCTCTCCATTGGGAGCCACTGACCCGTGGAGCCGCTGCGAATGCTTTGACAAGCTGCGGTGCAGCCTCAGCGGGGGAGAGAGATCCATTAAAAGCTGAAGTTGTGAAACTCTTTAGAAGAGGCCTGTCCCTTCTCAGAGTAATTAATTCTTTGACTGCCACACTGAGATGCAACGAATGAACACATACTCTCAGGAGTAACAACTATGCTAATGGGGAGAAGCTGTGCAGACAAAGAATACAAGTGCTCACTTGAATTGGGTTAGATTCTCTATATGTAAACCAACACATGCCTGAAAATCAACAAAACTCCAAAGAAACCTACCTCACAGACCTATATTTACAACGGACTTCAGTTTATACTCACATATTCTTTATCCACATCCTGTGGGAGCCACCAACGACACTCCTGCACAACCGATAACAATCATGGCACCAGTTTGTAACCTATAAAGTACATTCCCAAAACTCCAGATGTGGGCACATGCAAGGTCTCTCCCAGCCTTAAGGATGGTCCTGTCAGTGGGACTACAACATAGCACCACTCCATCAAAATACAGTGTGCAGACGTGCTGAATGAAGCAGTGTGCTTGCCATTGCCGTTGTAGGACTCACTGCAGCATCAGAGCAACAGAATTGGTCTCACATGTGCTTTTAGTGCAGGGGAGGAGGGATTCCATTTACTTCAGCTCTGTACATTTGATTAGGATTTGAATAAATCACTTGATATCAAACAGTCTCTGAAATGTGCATCTTTCTGGTCTAACTATACCCATGTAAAACTCTGTGTTCTGTTTGGAAGTTTTAAACCAAAGCTAAAATAAAGACACAAAAAAAAAAACAACCAAACCTCTTGGTTGCAGAAAATAAGTCTGAGGAGAAAAAAAACCCTCATATGCAAAAGTTACTGATGAGAACACAGAAACAAGTACTCATGTTCATTATTAAGTGATCTACCAAGAAACCAGTGGCTGCAGAAATAAACCTTTCCTCCTAAACAGCAAACCCTCACCTCTGTGCTAGTTTTATGTGACTCATAGCTTAAAAAAATAAGGAAAAGAACACCACTAAAATGTAAAATATAAACAGCTCCAGTCAGTTCCACTGTTCTGAATCCCACTGATCCAAAACGAAGAAGGAAACAAACAAAAAGATTCCCTAAAGGGTATGAAGCATTCACGCTTTCCAGGAAAGTTAGCAAATTGAGCTAAAGCACAAACATAGAATCCATTGTACATTTCAATGAAAACTAGCAATATTTGAGGACAGATTTGGAACAAAAGCCTACCCATGGAGTCAACAAGACGGCTGCAAGATTCATTACAAAGTCAGACATGGTGTTTTGGCTTCTGGCTGGACAGAAGGCTGTAGCATTAACACATGGTTCATTACAACAGAATTAGAGCCTGGTTATTCAGTACTGCAGAAATTAGGGATGGTACACAAATGGATTTTCCCATGAAAATACAGGGCCTCCAGTCCAGCCCTAGAAAAATCACTAATTAGGATGCAGAACCTATTTACATTCACAGAATACAACTTCTGTTTGGTAGTTCTTTGTCTTGATTTTTTTTTCCACTGCAAAGGATTTCAAAGTTATCTTCATGAGATGATGTGATTTAAAATTAAATATAATAGCGGAAATTTGGACAGAATTAAGATATAAAAAACCAGAGTAACAAGAAAGAACTTAGTATTTTCCTCTTAGCAAGTGTACAATGATGTTTTATTAGAAAGATAAACTACTTTTTCACCTCTTAGCAACGACTGTTACATTGAATTACTGCTGCAATTCAGACAGTTACATGTAATCAATCAAGGAAGGTTTTAAGTTGTTGCTATTTACCGGCTAATTCCTCAATAGGCAAAATATATGAGCCTGTGCAATTAGTCTCCTATAGAAAGAAAGTAACAAAGATGTTGCAAAATAAGTAAATGTTTGAAAGTAAAGCAGCCCTGGGGGAAAAGCAGAGCTCCTTTAGTATTGATAGAACACTTTCAAGATACTTCTAAGTACAGTATTCTGTATTGATTCCTACTGAAACCCTGATTATAGAATATGCTATTCATTATAATGAAGAACACTGCAACTTCATTTAACAAATTAGGAAGCATTTGAAGAGCTTTTACTTAAAATAGGTTTAAATCACCCAGAGCAGAAAATATAACTCTATGAATATCACCATTTTCTTAACCCCTATTTATAGCTGATTACAATGTTTAAGTACTAGTAATGAAAAGAGACTTCTTCCACTAAAAGCATACATTAAAAATACCCAGCTTTTAAGCATCTTCTGTAGTCTTTTATGCAACATCAGATTCTCAATTGGTATGTATCAAAGGGCTCCTTCAATATTAACAGAAATATCATTTTTTTTCCTACCAGCTAAACTTTCATGGCCTTTTCATTACCCACAAGGTTTTACAGAAGATACAGATAAATTAGGTCCTGTTAAGTACTTTATACATCTTGGTTTCCATTTCCTTCTGGAAAAAGAGAGAAATGAATCATGGTTTTGATTTTGCAATTTAGTTTCTGGGGAGCTCATGAACCCATTTTTGAATGCCACTCTCCTTAGTTTGCAAATTCTCACCCACCTCCTGCTCCCTGGTAACTGTAATGTGAGCTGGCCTCAATCCTCACTGACAAAAGCAATAGTAAAAAAATTAAAATCATTGCTAAAGGACACAAATGCAAGGTGTTTCCATGATTCACATGCAACAGTATCAGGAATTTTCTTTGAGGTGATGAACCTTTAAAGAAGTTGAGAAAGGGGTAATTGATAAACAATGGTTGACAGTATAGAGAACAATATGAAAGGAGGAGCTGGGAAGAGGTGAACTCAAGGCCACTATATGTCTTAAACCTTCCAAATTTATCCATGTATAGGTGTAACCACACTGAAATAAAGGCATAATTTGAAATTGTAGTCGTAAATAAATACTAGTAGTTATAGTTCTTGTGGTTGTTTCTCTTTTACATGGGCTACTTTATCTAGAAGCCACTTGGTCAGTTCTCTTTTTGACACTTGCTAAACTAATCTGATTAACTGAATTAATGCCCAGAAGCTGCTAGCACATTTTCTAAATGGCTGGCTAGCTGGAAGGTTTCTCCTGCCTTCCTGCTATAGCTGACTCAGCTGGATGCATGGCTGACTCTCCCCAGAGGATAGCCAAATGAATGGCTTTATAGCCCCCGTTCCCCTGGCAATCTGTCATGGAGTTTAAAAGCAACCTTCCGATTCCTCATCCCTCCTGGTTATGAGCCAGTGCATCATTAAGCAAATAAACCTGAAGTAAGAGCCCTGCCACCGTTCAACATCCAAACTTGTGCATGGCAACTCTCAGACATAGAAGCAGTTCACCAAAATGTTTTTACATTTATATTTACACACATCCACCTTTTTAATACACACAAAGAGTTTTCTTGCAGAAAGGGAAAGAGCAGAGGGAAGAGCCAGGAACACAGTACATCTGTGCTTTTAGCATAAAAATGCTAAAGTATACAGCTAAAGTAATGTACTGGTTTCTCTGACCTAATCCTTTTACAAAAGGGAGAGAATAATGACTTCTATAGCAAGTTTACCTACTCCAATGCAATACTTAAAAGGATGCTTACTCAATTAGCAGTTTAGAATTAACTTTATTTTCAAGTAGCAGATGAGGAAACGGCCATCTTACTCCAAAGGGTGGGTTGGATATAGCTCATAGGCCCAAGTGCCATTCTGACCCTCTCTGGATCCCAGATTCCCAAGGTCAGACCACCAGCTCAGAGGTCACTACCTTCCAGTATCAAGTCAAAAGTTCTACAGACTCATGAGTTTCACAAGCTCTACCATTTTTCAGCTAGGTGAGATATACCAAGTTGTTTTGTTAAACTGTAGTAAATATTTAATTGCACAAAGATGACTGAAAAAAAGATTTAACTCTGGCAGAGGGAGGGAGAAGTCTTAAAAGATTTTCCCTCTTCCCTCCTCCTCCTGAATAACATGATTCAATTTCATAAAAGATCAAGAGGGACCTTATATGTCAATCTGTACTAACAAAAGTATAATGAAAAAGTCAGCCACTTCCTCAGTTACTGTGAGGGAACATAAATGAATTCCACAAAGGAACAATTGAAAGCAATCAGATTCACTTTCTGCACAGTTGGGAGAAATGCAATGCTCTTACTTAAGGAAAAAGGATTAAAAACCCCCTTAAATTTGCTTTCTTCAGAACCATCAATCCATTTGAACAAAGAGAGCCCACCTTTCAACTACAAACTGGAAGAAGCAGTGAATCATCCCAGCAAATGCTGTGCCCTTCAAAGCTGCTATAGCAAGTCCTCTAAGCTTTTTGGAGGTAGAAATCCCCCCACATCCCTCCCACAACAATCAACATACTCCATTACCCACTGCACACTAATGTCCTTGTTTGCCTGATGTGGCTGGACAGAGGTCATAACAAAACACATTGTAAACTAGATGCTTAGCTTATATCCTGTCTCAGAAATACAGTTATTAGATAAATCTTCTTGCAAGTGACACTTGAGAGAATCTTCCTGGACAACAACCAGCATCATGTATCTGGCCACATTACACAACACATCAGTTCCACAGCTGAATGTATCTGAACAGCTGATTCTCAATGAAAGTATCTCTACACTAACTAGGAGTTTAGCCTTTCTAAACAATTCGGAGTGCAGCTTGAAGGGCTTTCTGTACTTAGCAATTTGGAGAGAAGAGGTTACTTGGTCTTTCTCTAGATGACAACTCCAAACCTAGCAGGTTACAAAAACTTGGCTCACACAGCATGAAAACACCTGTCAGGAAGGCCTGGCCAAGAGGCAAAAGCTGTATTGTTTTGCTATTACTACTGCAATTAGCCTGAAGCAATTCACCCATCCTCCTCACCTCCCTGAGTCACCACATGGAAGGACAGAGAAGAAAAAATACATCTACTGATGAATTAAACAACCTCCACTGACAATGACTGATAACTCATCTGGAGCATACACAGAGGATTTGCCAGTGGTGTTACCCAGTCCAGTCATACGGGCAAGCTGCTGAGATAGCTTTACTGAATGCAGATATTAATCAGGGTATTGGAAACCAAGGAACATAGACTTTCCTGAGAAGTGCATCAAAGCACATTCCTTTATGCATAAACTTCTGAAAGAAGAGCTGAAAGTCAGGGGACCAACTAGAATTCACTTAGCACAGATGAAGCCCACAGCTTAGCTACACATGTAACTGCAAAGCACTTACTAATGAAATACTCTAAAGGAAAAGAGTAGACCAAGTCAGTCGTTCCCACACTGAATTCAGACTTCACTAACAAATGCATTACACCTGGAACTGACTGTAAAAAGTAAACCCCAGGCTGAGCAAGCATCTCACCTTGACAGTAGTTCCTAGTTACACCACTGTCACAGATGGCAAATAGGATCACGATAACAATAGCATGCAGCAGTCATTTTTAGAGACACAGCACGGAAACAGGCTTGAACCAAGAAGTGTGATGCCTTTAAAAGAGGGACTCACAATCTAGGCCAACACTTTGAGGCCTTACAAGCAGCACATGAACTCTCCTCTTGTAGTTTGATCCAGAAACCATGCACTTAGCATAGAATTAGGAGGAACTGGCAGATGATCAGGTGCTTGGACGACTGATTAGAAGCCTGGTTTGACAATCAGCAGTAGGTAGACAAAGACAAAATTTCTATTTCCCATACAGTTGTTCTGGTGTCACATGAAAGCAGAAAAGCTAGTCATCTACAGGGACATTTCTATAATTTATGGAGACTTTGATCTTCAGCTAGTAGCAGGTTCACCTTCTCAGCCTGGGATCAGGCTCCCCTGCTTGTTTCTCCAGTGTTCATCTCCTTGGTCCATGCAAAGCTGCCCCATGCTCAGCTACAGGAAGGTTCACTGCCCATGACAAAGTGCTCTCTCAGCATATGAAGTCACTACAGGCACCCTCAACAAGAAATAGAGAGTTTCAAATGGCAGCTCATACAGGGAGATAGAAGAGGAGATTACAGATTCTGCCAGGAGAGGAATAGAGCTGCAGAGGGAGATTATTTCCACTATTTGGGAGGTGGAATAGCAAGATGAAGGGGAGTAGCAAAGCTCTAATTCTGAGTTGTGAAGGGACCTGATACTTCAAGGGTATCCATAAAAACACTGGTGATGAACAGGCAATGATGTGCTACACTCTGCTTGGAACCACTCCTCCCCCTTGCACACTGCCTTCCCCCATCCCCACGTACCTGGCACTATTCCCTAGATGCTCACCAACTGCTGAAAGAGAGAATACAAACTGTGCAATCCAACTGGGGGAGAGGAGAAAGAGGGAGGGAGCAAGGCATGCCAAATTACTTATTCAAATGTGAAAATCCAGAGATATGCATGGGACGAGTAAGGGCAGAATACAGCCTTAAACATTGAGTCTTTGAAGCTTTCACACTAATCATTTAAGCCAACCCAACATCTTAAAAATCTATGGAATTATCCAAAGCCTTTCTGTTAAGCTAGTTTTAAGGATACAATTGGTTTCTCTCCTGCCCTGACATCACACAAAACAACTCAGGCAGCAGTTAATAAATCTAAGCCCCTGTGACAAATTTCATCTTCCATAGAAAAAAGAGCTGGAGAAGAAAACTAAAAAGTAAAAGAGGATCTGAGGAAAATCTATTAATTGATCAAGGCAACAAAGGTACTAAACTTGCTGGCAAACAGCAACCTGACAAAGGACTCACCAAGACTGCTTCTGAGTGTACTGTCACTGCTTTGTCCTGTGTTAGCTCAACAAACTGAGTGAGAAGCACAGTGTATTTTGATATGCACTCAGACAGCACTGCAATAGTCAGACCTTTGGAACCAAATTTCTAGATCCATTCAAAATAACTCTATCCTGTGCAAATTCAGACTCCAGATTTCTCCATCATAGTGGAGAAATCCCCATGTTCCAGTACAGAAGGTGTCTCACAGAGGGAAAGATGGACACTTTCTTTACACTGATCTCTCCAGAAGAAGTTACAGTAATCCCACACTAAAAAAAAAAAAAAGAAAAAAAAAGTAGAAGCCATAAACCAAAGCAGCCTTTTCCCTAAACTACAAAGGATTACACAAATTCAAGTACAGATTTGTTGAAGAGTTGAAGGGGTTAAAAATGTGTAGAGTGAGAAAGGAGGATAAAAAGCACTACTGCAATTAATGTTAAAAACACAGATTTCAGTCCATTTGTGCATTCAGAAACATTCTCATTTGAATTTCTTAACTGAAACCAAGAGATGTCTTCACATCAGAATGCCTACATGACAGCATAAATCAGTTCGTCTTGGGCACAAACTACAGAATACATTGTGGCTACAATTCATCTGAAGAAATTAGAGAATCTCAGAGAGGAAACAGCTAAAGGAATAACCTGTTGATTACTCAAACACAGCTTTCAGTATGGAAACTGATAAGGGGGTTGGAAAAGGACAACAGCAGTTATGAATCCTGAGAAGTGACAGAGTATGAACACAGCAGGGAGAAACCCATACATAATCAAGAGACAAAAAACTTCCCAGGGAATTAACACTACCTAGTTGCTCTGTCATTGCATATAATCAGATAGATGTTATAATACTGAGACAGCATGTTACAGAGACAGCTGTAATAATTAGAGCTTTAACAAGCTCTAATGCAAAACACCACGACACAGCAGTGTCATGATCATCTTCACATTCAAGCTGTCCAACTGAGGAGGGAGTTTGTGCTTGTATTAGCTTATATTAGGACACCACTTATCTGGTTTCTAAAAGCAGAATTAAAACCTTCTGCCATGTGCTGACACCTGGCTGCTGTCCAAACTTGTACTTCATTTAGTATTATCACTGAAAAATGGAAGGCTTGAGCAAAACTGGAGGGAGATGAGAAGACAGATGACTGCCCATTACTGTCAGTTCGTTCCATGTGCCCACTCCTGCAGCCTCCAGGAGACAGAAATCATTGAATTGTTTTGGTAAGAAAAGACCTTTAAGCTTATCAAGCCTAAACCTCCAGAAATCACTTGTCAAGAAAAATTAAGTTTGCTAAATTCACCAGTTTAAGCTACTGATCCCTTTTTTTTTGGTCCCCAACAGTTTATTGCATCAATTCTGTGCAAACATCCTGGATATTAATTTAATCTCAGTGTT
This sequence comes from Zapornia atra, assembly GCA_013400835.1. Taxonomy (NCBI): domain Eukaryota; kingdom Metazoa; phylum Chordata; class Aves; order Gruiformes; family Rallidae; genus Zapornia; species Zapornia atra. Next base: position 38,611 of record VZTU01035139.1, on the reverse strand, counting down.
GAATTTTATGGGTCTAATAAATGCTTTGTGCATAACTAACATCACTACAATGTATTTCCTCATTTCAGAAAACAAGATGAGAATTTTCAGGAAATGTGTAGGCTTTGCATAAAGTTCCTAACATTGCTTCCCACCAACTGTCTCCTGCAATACCACTCCAATGCTGTTCCTAGCACAGAAAGAAGTTATTGGGCTCTGTTCCAGCTCCATCCAGTGATATGATGGAAACTGTTCACTCTAGGCTAGGCTGACTGCACTAGCTCAGTGCAGGTAATAAAAGGAAGCTATCAGAGCTAGAAACTTTCTTAACCACAGCATATCTGCTCAATTGTTAAACCTCTACGTTTCCAGGGATGCAGAAAATAAAGGTAGAAAAATTATCATTTAAGTAGTTTGTGATCCTCCAACAACCCTGTTTTCCACATCCTGGATGTTCCAAGAACCCTGCCAGACCAGCAATGTTTCACATGCTAAGCCTAGCTAGACAACAGAAACATGAATATAGTGGTTTCTTCATCAATTTGCATACATATCCAATAAGGATAATATGAAAAGAGTCATGAATAAGAACACAGAATACAATAAAGTAAGTGACTAAAAGATTGAGCGTGCAGGGTCGTGTGTTTCAGGAGTTTCCCACCTGTTTATTAATGGAGAGAGACAGCTTTTCAGAAACCTTAGAGCAACAAGGGGTCTCATTTATTCAACATGAGCAGAGTTTAACTGCTAAAAACATCTACCTGGGAAAAAAATATTTTTGATGTCAAGACAAAGATAAAAGGTAAAAATCACACACTTCTGAAGAAATAAAAAGTTTAAATAGAGGGAAAGAGGTTAAGAAAAATACCATCTTAGTCTGTCATAAATGCATAATGGTGTTACACCAAGGGGAGGAAATCTCTTCCACTCTCAGCTCTAAATTATCTGACCTGATGGATAACTTATTCCATGAAGCTATCATTTTGCAGTGGCCATTCCCATATCCTCAGAGATTGAGGAGAGAGCAGGACCTGCAAAGTACAAACACCCCAACACCTCTTTCCATCAGGAATGCTTTTCAGGGAGAAAGGAAGGATAACAGCCAGGACTTACACTTAATCATTCTTTTGACAGACAGAAAGTAAACTTGAAGTGCACTCCTTTTATCCAGTCCTACCCTTCCTCTCACTGGAGCTGCCTAGTGCATGGGAGCAATTAAAGTTTTTTACCACCTGACTGACAGCCCAGCCCTCCATGAGCTACAAGGCTATTAAAGCAAGGCATATTCCAGAAGGAATGCAAAGAACCATAGCAAAAAATATCCAGCAGCCACCTATATCAGCATTCCTAAAACTCAGGAAACACTGCAGAATTTACTTCCCCCACCCCCTTCCATTGATTTTTATATTAAAAATAAAACCTAGTCTCAAGTGAACAAAGATAAGACTATGAAAGTTCTCATTTTCCTCTAAGCATTCAATTTGCTAACACATTTTAGCTAAAATTCCTGCTTAGTCACGCCTGACACAATCTAGTCTTTTAGGCAAACATTCCCTCCATTCTCTGGGCTATGGCTGCCAGCCAGTTTTCAGATGATGTACCCAGGGTTTTTCTGCTTGTGTCCAAAGCACAGCGAGATCTCTTAAACCTGCTCTCACACAGCAGTTTTATCCTTGCATATGCTCTCAATTTATCAACACAGCCTATGCATATTTATGTATGTATAGGCATGTCTAAATACAAGCACATATAATTTTAGAGATATCCAACTGAAAAACATCCAATCCTCTGACTATACACAGGAAATACAACAAACATAAGTCCTGAAACAAATCTTTCTGCAAACAGTAAATGGACATAATTCTTCACCCTGGAATTAAAGCTTCGTTGCAGGTTAGTTTAATTGAAAGACTTTATCTCTATGGAAAAATACCAACAGAAAAATATAATAACAATTTCCATTTAAAAAACCCCACCAAAATTAAAAACTCATATACTCTTACAACAACAAACATGACAGACCCAGATCTTCTGGTTGATGTCAGCCTCAAATTCTGTCACTGAAAATACCATTCAGTAGTATTTCCTTCTAAGATAACATCTTTAAAACCCATTAAGTTCTAAGATAACAGACAAGATTTTTGTCAAACAAAAGGAGATATATGCCAAATGTGTTGGTCTGCTAACTCATCACCATCCTGACTATCACATCCTGCCTAATTTGGCTGACTACTCATTCTTGATATTAAAGGATATTAAGGGCAAGAGTTATCTAACATGTTAAGGAAGAAAGAGAAGAGGAAAGAATATTTTTTTCCTGTTACCTCAGTAGTATTCTTCAGATGGTGGATAGCAAAGCAGCTTCCAAAAAAATTCTGCCACATCCATATAGACAGGTGGGACTAGGAAAGCAGAGGCAGAACGTTCAAGTCGCCCAACTGGCTTTCACTGACACTAAGGTGAAACTCTTCTGCTGCTGGCAGGTAGCAGGCAATTCCACTGCAGTGAAAGAAAGCACTTCTCAGCCATTCAGGCCACCAGCAACCTCTTCCACTCCTGGTACAATAAAACCATGTCCCGTCCTTCTCAATACTTGGGAGAATCCTTAGATCTCTGTTCTCTTCCCATGCTGTTCTCAGGGTTCTGATGCCTGACACTGCACTAATATCAGGTTTCCTTAGGTTGAAAGAGCACTCCAAACGTCTCCAAACATTGGGACTGTTCTTCTCCAAGAGCAGAGAGTCCTTGCTTCAACTGTGCCTGCTCAAAATTTTTTCCAGAAATGCAGGGGAATAGTTCCTGCTCTGGAAACTGCTAATTGGTCCCTAAAATGTGATTAATTTCTGAGTGATTGTTTTTAGACAGTTGGTCCGTTGCCTCAGCTCTAATTACATTTCTCATGTCAATTAATTAAAACCATGCTAAATGAAATACCAGTTTTTATTTAAAGCTTAAGAAAAAAAAAGTCATGGGATACAATTAGATATTACCAGACGTGATCTCAGCAGGTTTTCAATTATTCTATGTATAATAGGTCTCTAATTCAATACAAAGCTGTAATTAAGAATGTAATTAACTTGTGGCATTCTACTGATGTCATACACCACAAGAACACATAATGAGCTACAGTTTTTAGTGCAGAATCCTTAATGGATTGGTCTGTTTCATTGAGAAAGAATTAGGTACATAAAAATAATTTACTATAGGAACTTGGCCAACATAATGGCCATGTTTAAAACACAAGCAAAGTATTAAACCAGAACCAATAAACTCTGCCCTGGGAAGGACAACCTGGACAGAACCCAAATCTGCAGCTGGTACCCATAGCATGGCATTGGTGGACTTGCCTTCATACCTAACAGAGTTCTCTCTGGCTGCATCTACACAGCACCTGAGAACACCTCTAGGGACTGGTGAGCAGCACAGAATGTTTGCAGATGTATCTGCTTATAATCTGTGTGTGAGCAGCCCATCTGAATAACAACTGCAGCACATTTAGTTCTCTGATGTTGCTTTGGTTATATTTTGAGTTTTCTACATACACAACAGCCAGAGTGCCATGCGCCCTGCAGATCGCCCTCCAGACTTGAAGGAAGCAAAGCTTCTGGGATCACTGTCTGCATTAAAACTCTAAATTTCCATCTGGGTTTTATAATATACCATGATGCATCCAATCTCTGTGCTATCACATCACTCACTGAACTTACAAGAAACCCTCCAGGTCACTTCTGCTTATTAAAGGAAAGCTTGTGCTCCTGAAACACAAGCTGCACTGCTGTGCTGCCTAAATCAAACATTTCTGTTCTCAGTTACAATTATTTGAACACCACCATCTCCTTAGGTGTGTTTTGGTTTTTTAACACATGACATTTAAGGGAAAAAGAGAGTAAGATAAGTTTCCTCAAGAAAACTAAAACAGGTTCCAGAAACAAGCCATCAGAAATACAAATAGCTGGTCTGTGTTTACACAGTGAAAATGAAAGAGCCTACAAATTATTTATTTTTCTTTCAAGTAAACCCTCAAGCAAGACGACTATGACAATAAAAGCCTGATTTATCAGCTGCAGATTCTGCTGCACTGTAGTTTGCTGCTGATACCTAAGTATACAGTTGAAGACATAATCACATAAAGCACTGACATAACCAGTGAACAGGTTTCCAAGTTAAAAAAACAAACAAAAGAGACACTTCTGTTTCTCTCCCTAAACACTTAATATTTCCCTCTATTTGGGGGGAAAAAAGCCTAAAAAACCCTAAATTAATGGACAATCTTATTGCCCTATTTCTGCTACCTGCTGAAGGTAATTACCAATCTGGCTTTTTCTCTTGTATGAAAAAGTTCCTTACAGTCATAGCTTACAAAATAAAACTTTGTTCTTTGAATGTCATTCTCAAAGCATTTACTATTGCATTAAAAGAAATCAATCTGTAAATAGATTCTTCCTACCCAACTTTTAACAGCTTAGTTAGCAGGAATATTTACAAAGATCTTAAAGGAAGTCTGACTGCTTTATGTGAGAGCCTGGATAAAAGCTTAAACAAAGATCTAAAAATCCCTATGTATCAGAATTAACTGGGAGAGGTTTTTTTAGTAGTCTTATCAATCACACAGGTCAGTACCATTCTTGACCTTGAACATGCTTCAGCCTTCTCTGCAATGTGTTGAATCCTCATTTCCTGAGAGCTGCAAAGAACTTTTAAGGTATTCTATAGCACTGAAATCCAGTGGGGAAAGAAGCATTTCTTCTGCATGCAGTGTGAGGCAAGGGAATGCAATAGAAGTAGGAAAAGATAATCTGTGCAGGTGATTAATTCCACTAAATATGTGCTTTTAGCTTAGATTCTCTTCCATCACTTTGTATAATCAAAGAATAAACAAGGATGTTTCCTGGAACAGTCAGAAATTGGATCTCAAATGGCCTCAATCACCATCCAGCATTGTCTTCCTGGTATAGAACTTTGTCCTCTTCTCCTAAAAGAAAGTGGCTTCTATATAACACACTTTAGAAACTACAATCAGCTGGAAAGAATTCACTAATTGGCCTGCTCAAAAATAAACAAGAGTTATTACAGAAAAGCAATATTAATTGAACTTAAAAGTTAGCAAACCCCAACCATTGCACTGTATTTACTGCAAGTCCAATACCAAATTGTTGACCTTGGCAAGATCAAGCCCTGACCTCCAGCTTTGACATCTGTGTTGCCACAGAGCCCTTTTCCAGTCAATTCTATCTTCTCAGGCTATGGTCATGAGAAACCATTATCATTATTCTTGCACAGGTAGGAGACAAGGAAAAAGTTACTTGTGTACAATTTCTGCTGCTCTATTTCAGCTGAAATCTACTGAGAACCATCTCATAAAAGCACTTCTAAATCAGAGATACTTCTGAAACAACTCAAATGCAGCAACTCAAACGTGGCCACTGGACTAGTTTACAAAGGAAAGAAACATCAATTCCATTTTCTTTTCTTTTTTTTTTTTCTCTGCTCAAAGATCTCCTGAAAAGAAGCAAGAGTCTCACAGGTTCTTCCCATGGCCTCTACAGTACATTTTCAAAATATGCACTGTGGTAACATCGTGGGTCCACCACCATCCCCTGCAGATGTGCCTGGTATTCTAACATCCTTGCACTGAACTCTTCATATCCATTTTCTTTTGTTTCCTCATAACTTCATTCTCCTGTGATGAACTATCAGCTAGTGAAATGGAAGCACACATTGACCTATCCTGCTCCAGGACATTCATCACTAATATAAAAATGTTATTGAGTTTATCTACCCACAGAGATTTTTTTCCCTCTAAGTAGTTATCACAGACATAGAATCATAGAATGGCATGGGTTGGAAGGGACCCCAAGGATCATAGAGCTCCAACCCCCCTGACACAGGCAAGGCCACCAACCTCCAGGCCTGGAGCTACACAAGGTTGCCCAGGGCCCCATCCAACCTGCCCTTGAACACCTCCAAGGACGGGGCATCCACCACCTCTCTGGGCAGCCTGTTCCAGCACCTCACCACTCTCTCTGTAAAAAACTTCCCCCTAATATCTAATCTAAACCTTCCTTCCTTTAGTTTTAATCCATTCCCCCTTGTCCTGCCATTGTTTATCCTTTTAAAAAGTTGAATCCCCTCCTGCTTATAAGCTCCCTTCAGGGACTGGCAGGCTGCAATGAGGTCCCCCCACAGCCTTCTCTTCTCCAGGCTGAACCAGCCCAGCTCCCTCAGCCTCTCTTTGTAGGGCAGGTGCTCCAGCCCTCTAATCATCCTTGTGGCTCCTCTGACCCCTCTCCAACAGTTCCACATCTTTCTTGTATTAGGGGCCCCAGCTCTGGACACAGGACTCCAGATGGGGCCTCACGAGGGCAGAGTAGAGAGGGACAATCCCCTCCCTGTCCCTGCTGGCCACCCCTCTGCTGATGGAGCCCAAAAGTTCAAAAGTTACCTGAGACACCTCTTGTTTCCAGTAAAACTGATTCAGGTCTTTATACACTTTCCTAATGCTATCAGTTTTTAATCGAAATGGAACCGATTGAATTAATGGCCTTAATTAACACTAGAGGTTCTTTGAATCACAAGATGTCTCCTTCAGATCGAAGTGGCACAGAAAGCATCTGAGTTCAAATCATTCCCATGGATCCAGGGTCTTTCTTTAGGATTCTTACTCTTTTCCACAGCTCAAGATGTTGGCACTTCATGAATCAATCTCAAAGGATATTAAAAGCAGCAGGAATAGCCTACAATGAGCCAGAAGGTTCCTTCACAAAAAAACAATGTGAAGTTTGCCAAGGAAAGCACTAAAAAAAAGTAATAAGGAAATCCAGACTTAAACTTAATTCATCCCTGCATACATATGCATTAAGATACAGCCTTTAATGACATATTATTTCTTCCAGAGAACTTCTGCCCAAGGCTGAGGGAATGGACAGCTGCTCACCATTTCTTTATCATTATGTATAATCCTATGAATTAATGCAAGACACAATATGTAAGTTCTGCATTGAATTATTAAAATTTGATAAACTTCTTACACGTTTGTCATGATACATTACAGAACAGAGAAATATTCATACATTTACATAACACTTTTTTCTTATTTTTCTAATATTTTAAAAGGGTGAACAGCAGCAAAATTAGTAACTACACTCAGAACTATCTGCTAATACAAATGCCTAATTTAGAAAACCTGTGGCCTAAGTTCTGAGCAAATTTCTTGCTTACATTAGGGACAGGTATAAGAAAAATACTAAAGCATCAAAGTGTAACAAAAATCTGCTCCCCCCCAAGCACAGTGTTAACTCAGTGGCAGGAACAAGAACAGGATGAAACTCCACAGTGTTACTATGCTCCTTTTTATCTTTCTACAGTCTTCACTCCTTCCATGAGATATAAATTAACCTGCACGTTTATCCAACATGCTGTGCTACAGCAAGTCCCAATGAAGGAATTATTCAGAAAAGGGAGGCAAGCTCCAACAGAAGTTTCTGAGAGGCAATATAAGATGCACAGGACCAGATAGGCTCTACCTATCTTCCCTCTGTAGGTTGCATTTGGCTCATGACACTCTTATTGTCTTTGGTTATTAAAAATATGTTCTGGGATGCTGTCACCAACACTGAGTATGAAGAGTGACAGCCACAGGGACTGTTTATACTCAGAAATACCCAAGTTCCTCACATTATAGATTCAGAAATTAAACAAACACTGACCCCAGTACATCTACACACCTTCCTGCATCTGTAACAAACACAGCAGAACTCCACAGACAATAACTTCCTTCAGTACAAAAACTGGGATTTTTTTTTCCCAGGAAGCTATCCAAGATGAGCCAGCAGTCCTGTAGGTAACCACCTGTTCATTAACCCTTGCCATGCCCCAAGATCGATCCAGAAAAGGAGGAAGAAGCAAACAATAGCAGAAGGAAGCATTCTGAGAGCCTCTGGGGCTCTGAAGTTTTTGCCCTGGAAACTCTGTCCATGTTGGCTCATGGAAGTTAAAGAGGAGCACCACCAAGAAAACCCATACAGGTATCTGAGATGCAGGGTGCTCCACAAAGACAAGATTCTTAGAATAACGCTGCTACCACCCTCTCAATTCTGTCTTAAGAACAGACTAAACCCAATTCTCAGACTTAGAAATCTGGCAACTTTGAATATATTTTTCATGGAATTAGACCAAAAAACATACAGCTTCAGAAATCTTTTTATCCCCTTTTTATCTGTCTTTTTTCTTATGCAGGGACATGTTTGCAGAAGCTATCTGCAGTCACGAATCTTACTTAGTAAATATGAACACTAGCATCATCATCACTTCAAAAAGGTAGATTACAGCAAACACCATCTATCTTTGTCTCTAACAGTGAAAAATCACAGGATTTAACCCACCTAGTGCTGCTCATGGAAATGATTCTAGTTGGCTAGAACTCAGGATTCCTGGCTGGCTTTGTTCTCAGAAACAACTGAACCACTTCACAGAAACTTTCCCAAATGAGTCAGAAAATATGCAGCATGGAAAACTTCAGCTAAATCTGTTAGACTTGGGAAAATCACATTTTCAAAGGGTATTACAGTAACAAGTGTTAAACAGCTAATCTGAATGTGATTTTTATGACATACAGATATCTGCCATTTTTAGATGGAAAATTATGATTAAATTCATTTTTAGACAATCAATTCAAACAAAAAACCAAACCACTGCATAACACTGATCCAGTAGGAAATATCACATATGCAATGAATTAGACCACAGCCCTTTCATCTCAAATTGCTTTGAAATGTTGCTTAGCAAACCCACTAGAGTTCATTTTTCCAATGAAGAAAGATTTCTTCCCTAAGTCTTCACATTGTGAGTACACCATGTGGTTTGCATTTTCTGTTTCTTCAAAACAGTTTCTCTAAAGCTCAAACTGTTTCATTTCATTTTCAGTTAAGAGGAGCTAAAATCTGAAATGTGAGAGACAAATTCAAAGTTACACGTTGGGAGGTGAGGGGTTCATATTCACCCTGTATTATGCAGAGTGCTATTTGCTTTTGTACCAGGTTAGTACAGAATTCAAATCTCAATATAAACCCAGGAATACTTCTTTAAAGATGCTTAGAAATTAACAAAATCATAGGCTGGCAACCCACAACTCACTTTCTAAGAGGGTAGAAGGTTGGTTGATGTATATTAGAGTAATAGCTTTGGATAACCAAATCCCCAAAACACAGCATAGGTAACAGAAAAGGTAGCTTTCCAGCTACATCCTTCACCATTTAATGCACAGAAATGCTAACTGGTACAATTCAGAACTTTTTAAATTTTAGGGATTTTCTCTTGTGTGCACCCAACTGCAGTCACATATGCCCAGATTCATCCTACAGAACTGAGGCATCTAACAGTGGACCTTACTTATCCAAGAGTTTGTTGATGGAAGAATAAAGGCCCTTTTGGATTCAAAATATCAAATCAATATGACTCACACTCTAAAAGCCTTTCTTACTCTTCTGTGATCATAGGAACACAGACTTATTTTTGATCTTAACTTACACACCCCCAGTTAGAGTTCGAATCTGGGTGAAGGGGGTAGAATTCCAAAAAGTGCTGACCACTTCACAGAAGCCACAAGCCCATACAATCTTTGATAAATAAGTCTATTTATGTTAAATTTATCTTTTCTGTACTTACAACACTACAGTATTAAAATCTATGTATAAATGTTATTTCCATCCCAGTCAAAGATACAGACAACACTTTCAGCTGGAACCCAGAGAGCAAGTCACCTCAACTCTGGAGCAGACACATTTGGTCATCTTAATCACCCTCCTGAACAGCAAAGATGACTGAGTACATGCCAGTAATGGTAACTGGAGCAATGATATTGACACCCCAAAGCTTCAACCACCATTAAGACATTCAAACTCTATAGTGCCTCTATAGGGCACTAATGAAAATACTGTCCTTTCCACCCCCACCCCTCTTCCATATTGCTCAGCTACATCAAGCAGAAGGAATACCAACATTCAGGAGCACTCAGCATTAGGTGAGGACAGAAAGCATGGTGCAAACTTATTCAATAAAGCCATCAATGAAATGAACAACTGCTAAGTTGAAAAAAACTTCCACAGAAACATCTGAGCTTCTCTGCTTCCAGTAGCTGTGTGGGACTACTGCAAGGCACAGGGCAGAACAATCAAAAATTTAAATTTAAAATGCCTCTACTTGTAATAACCAAATCATCTGAATTGAATGTACCTTAAATAATATGAACATGTGGATTCAGATTGTTTTAAATGTCATCCCATATAATTACTTGTATACAGGTATTTCAATGGCACCTTTAACATGGGCTAATTAGCTGAAAAAGAAAGATTTCCAAAATAACTCTGACATGGTGTGACAGTGTCAAATTCTACCTGGCATCCTGAACTAGCTCTCCTCTTCCAGTAAAGGAATAGGTAAAATGCTGCAAAACCAGAATCCATACAAAACTATTCTTTCTTTGTGAATAGCACTATGAATGTCAGATATATACAGAGCAACATATATGTGGGTTTAAGTCTTGATGAACAGCAAGACTCCTGCTAAAATAAGGACAGGATTCTACTTGCCATACGTAGAGCATAACAGAGTGCCCACAGTGCAGAACTTGCTTTATTACAGAAGAGCTAGACCTCAATCAACAAACAGCTTATGGCAATACCTTGGAAGTTATTCTTCCAAGGAAGTATGCTTTCTAACACTAAAATCCAGTTTTTAATTTCAGAAGAGTCCACTATTATCAAATAATCAACTACAAAGAGTCAAAAGAAATTAATAAGCACTGGAGACCCAAGGCTTCAATTTGGCCTACTTCTACTAAAAGATAAGTGAAGAGAGAAGGTCCAAGAGCCACAGAAATTTTAAAAAATGCCAGAAAATTCCTAAAGCTTAAGTGGGCTTGGACCACTGTTAATTTGGCTCAACATACAAAGGTAAGATCGATTCCAGGGTCCATGCCACGATCCGATATTTTATAGGCACTCAGAATAGTAGATTCTACTTCATACATCTGTGCTACTGATCAAGTAGATCCTTTTTCTCTCTCCAAATAAAAGAAATCAATACAATATTCAAATGAATTATTTGCATTTCATGACTTCCCTTAAAAATATTGCCTGAAGGCATGATTTTTACTTCAAACCAGTTCTGACATTACTGCACTACATGATCATGTTTTAATAGGAATCATCAGATGACATTTAAGTGCCACAGTTTTGTCACTACAGCTAATTTAATTCTAAATGAATTTTCAAAACCAAGACTAAAGTTCAATGGAAGCCTGAAGCTTTGAGGACTTGTGAAGCTTTGAGCCTGAAATATAGTGATATGCAACTTTAATCCGTGAAATAGCCACGACAACACCATGAATCCATGGTTCTTTGAATAACTGTGTAATGTAATAAAGACCTTCCAGATAGACATTGCACTGTAGGTGTTTCCAGACCAGCATTTGTCTTGCAAGACCAGTCATCACCCTCTTTTCATCTCCAGACTGCTTGTGACACTCCAAAGGAAAAAGAAAATACACTAATTCCATTGTGCCACACACAACTGGAAAAATTTCTTCTACTAGTTTGCTGAAATTCCAAAGCACAACACATTAGTTCTATTTCCATATTGATTCCATAAGCTAAAAAGCATATCCAATGAGTCACTGAGTACCATCATGTGATAATGATCTGATATCAGACTGCTTTTTTCCCCTGGGTAAAAATGAAACAGCAATAATTCACATTACTATCTAACCAGTTACACATATTATTGCAAGAAAACTTGCAATTTTATAACAAAGAAGAAAATATATTTCTATCCACATTGTGATGAAAGAGTTAAGTGTAATAGTCACTCCCATTTTATAGGTGAAAAAGTTAAATCTAAGAGGTTACCTAAGCATTCATGTTTGCACATACAGCTGGAAGGAGAGTTAAAGAAAACAGGAAGCTCTACTTACAATTTCTTGCTTTTTCCCATTTAAAAAAACCCACAAACCCTTTTCTCCCCGAGATGGAACAACAAGAGGGCATGCTAAACAAATATATGGGAAGATAGTTCCTAGTTCTGAATTCTTTTAATAGATTTCCTTTAGAAATTGTTAATGGAATGATTATGGACAACAAAAACAAAGGCATTTAAAACAGTTTACCTCAATAGTATCTCTTAAAAGATGTCTTTTGGAACATAAAAGATAGAAAATACAATGATTAGTCACTCTGCCAAATAAATCACCTTCTTTTTCTAATAGTAGGCTTTGTCAAGCCTAAGATTCATTAAATAATGAATACAAATAATATAAAAAATATTCATTAAATAATACACATTAAAGACATAAGTTAAGAGTAAACATAAGCTCACGCAATGTCACAAGTGCTTTTCCAAGAGACACAGGCTTCACACTTACATTAGGCACATACAGCTCCCTTTAGCTATTAGTGCCAAAGCACGTCACAGAAATGCACTGAACAGGCATTTTATAGCACAGATGCTGCCTCCAGAAAACATGGAGCCTTTTCTAGCTGTGCTACCCATACTCTGTGTAAATCAAGACCAAATTCCAAATTACAGCTCCACACATGGAGAAGCATCTTTTCCATCTCAACAGTTCAATACTGCACACCTGGAGCTGTGAAACACACCATCAAGTTTCAGAGTATCCACCAGAAGAGCAAAGCAGCAAGAAAGAAATACTAAATTAAACTCATCATTAAAAATGTGGAAGTGTGAAGAATGACAACCTGAAGTTACTAGGAAGCACGACAAAAGTGTAATACAAATTGATCCTCTACCAATTTTTACATAAACCTATTGCAAAACTAGTATTAGTTTTCAGACTAATACTATTCACAAACAGGTATCCACCCCGCTAAGGGGCAGCCAAATTCAATCTCCCTCTTCCCTGATGTGCTGATCAGTACAAATTAACAGGTACTGAGAAGTCAATACTGTATTACCTTCTCCACAGTAGTTATTTATTATATTTGCTACTATGTATTTCATGCCAGCAGAGTGCAAGTCATTTGATTTTACAGAGCAGAAACAAACACTCTGGCTCTTTCTAGAGAGATATGAAATTAAAAAGAAAAACCCCACCACATCAAGTCTTGTAAAAACAGATCAGGTTTAAAGGAATAAAGACAGATTCTATGTAATTACTTTCTCCACCACCACATGCACACCACCAACCCAGCAAATGCTGGGGGGGAGTCTATGTAATAAACATTGTAACAGCCCAGTAAGTGCAGGCCACTGCTCAGCTAGGTTTCACTGTCTCAACAGGCATCTAATGTCATTGTACAATGATTGACAGAGCAATTCAGCTGCAGACAAGAAGAATTAAAATCATTAATTTAACCAGAAACAGTTGGCCTGATTCCATGCTCATTGATAACAGGAAGGTTCTACCTGGTTGCAATGGGTACTGGGGCTGAAGGCATTGCTGTGGGCCTGGACCCCATCTGCCCAACTCTTTCTCCTTCATCTAAAACACATCACTACCTCAGGAATACATTCTGCATCCCAGACTATGGCAGTCTTCCTCCTCTTTACCCAGAAAGCCTGACTATGCCCCTCACCTGTCCCCAAACCAATTCTTGTCCTTACCAGTGTTCAGACAACACTTTCCTGCCCCATTCTCCTTTTCCCCATTTCGCTCCCCACTTTAAGCTCCAGCTTTGTCCTTTCTTTATTCCAATTAGACATTTTCCTCTTCCAGAAGCCTCCCCTGCAGCTCGGGACAGGATGGAACATGAGGGTGGACACTGTCCCTACCCATAGCTCTTATGCTTTGTCCAGGTCAGACTTCTGCAAAGACAACCTGTAATTGCAGTGAAAGCAGAGCTCACCCTGAAATGGTACATGCCACAGCAGTTTTCATGATATTTAGCTGTAAGGACACATCAAGTCTTTCCATGTCATAAGCAAATTCATTCATTCAAATGTTGCTAACTTGACAGCCCATCAAATCAACCAGGGACTGTTTTCTCAGCAATCTCACAAGTCTCCTCCTGGCAAGTTTCAGTGGGGTATCGATGCTTCTCAAACAAGAGGTCAGCAACTATTTTTGAACAACAGAAAATCCAGTTTCCCTCCCTGCACTAGCTCTGTTCTTGTGAACCACTGAACGCTTTGCTGAAGTTTTGAAAAAGAAGAAAAAATAATTACACAATCTGAGGCAAATGCTTGACATGGAGTATTTTAGCTGACAGTTAATTGTTGAGGAATTAATAAGAAACTAAACCTAAACTCTTTTAATAGCAAGTCTAATAAGCTGGGCTACCAGTCCTGTTTGTAATGATAGTGAAAGGAAGTTGGGGTTTGGGGTGCTTTTTTGTTGGAGATGGGGTGATGGTTTCCTTTGAGATAAAGAAAATAGTTTTATCTTAAGCCTCAAAACATGTACTATACCTGTATGAGGAAATTATGATACATTAATGTAAGCCTGACTGACTTGTTCACAATGATACAGAATCAGCAAAATGAGAAGATACTCAGAGAAATCAAAGCAGTGCAGTTTACAAAGTGCCTCATGTTCTCTAACCTCTCAGTGTTTAATATCCTGCATCAGATATATAATGTAAGCAACTCCTGTAACAATCTCTTCTTACTCCAAGTGTCCCATGAACAAATTAAAGCCATACCACTGCAAGTGCTAGGCTGCAGTACCATGCTCTTTAAACTATCTTCTCTCACTTGGGTCCTCTTTTTTGCTTATACAAGCAGTAAATTGATCCCAAGGTGATACAAACCAACCCTTTTTTTTTTTTTTAAAAAAAAAAAAAAGGTATTTTATGTGCTTTATCTCCCTGAAGCAGCTTACAGAGGAATTAGAGGCATGCCAGCGTTGGCACAGAAAGAGGGTTGCTCAGTTAGGGAGAGGGCAGAAACCTGGCAGTATCAATTTACATTGGCTCAAGCTGGTAAGGAACTGCACCCTCAGGCAATACAACTGGCTGGAAAACAGAATTTCACAAGGACAGAAACTAACATTTTGAAGTTTACTTTCCTCCTTCCTCAGAAGAAAAAAAATTAAGTTAAAATGCTTTTCAAAAGTAATTTAGAGTAAGAGATCTTTTCATAGCATATAAAGTGCTGGTTCATTTTTGTAGTATCAAATTATAGGAAAAATACTAATGAAGTGTTTAATAGAGTAACTATGCTATTACTGGTTTGTATTTGAAGAAGTTAAAATGATAATTTTATGTAAAATACTTAACTTCACAAAAAATATTATATTACCCTAGTTTTAGGTGCAAGCACAGTTTTAGAAGTAAATTGTTTCGTAGGTTATATCAGTTTCAAAAAATAGGTTTTGAATGAAAAACTGCTCAGTTGAAAAAATTTACCAGGCAGAAAAATACAGTAAATATATATTAGATGTATTGGTGGATCTATTTCACCATCTATACTCTGTGATTGCATGTTGCAGTTAATGAATGGAATCTGGTGCAGTATCAGTTTACCTTTTATTTACTTAATATTTCCTCTCCAAACAGAAACTGACTTTTAGACACACTTAGGAGACCATTAAGTCTTTTTTTTTCCATCCAAAAGTATAAACGTTTTTCAAAGCCTTTTTTGATAATTAAGCAAGCTTCCCCCCCTTTTACAGTAAAGTTTTCATGTAAATGTCAAATTCCTAACCACTGTTTTGGGGCTTAGTGTTTGCTTCATAACACTGAAAAGGGCAATTCACTTATCGTCTCCCCTTGCAGCAGGTTTGTGTTTCCTCATCTTAAAGGGGAACATACAATTAAAGACACCAAATGATGACATTCCAGTAGGAACAGACATTATTGCATTTATTATAAAATTATTTAAAATTTCACACTGCCCTTCTAACAAATAGTAGAAACTTCATAATAATTTAGAAGAAAATGGAAAAATATGTGAGAATAAGCTGTAAACAAAGAAAAAGGTGTTTGACCTTACACATGGCATTTGTAACACTAGAGGATGGCAAAATCAGATTAAATTCTTACTGTATAATAAAAGAAGTGTCCACTTAAGGAGACTTGCCTGGCTGTTTACATCTGTCAAGCTGCTAGAACTGCAGAGTTGTAAGAGAACGCTTTAGATAATGACAGTAGAACTATGATTAGTATGATCTGTGTTATTCAGGCAAAAGAAGTGCCAGAAAAGGTTGTCTCCAAGCACAAAAGTTACTGACCCAAGATGTCAGTGATGCAATAGTAAGACATTAGCACATTTCTTAAGTGTAGTGGCAAAGAACCACTTAGTCAAAATGTACTTCCCTAAAGAAAAGTTCGCCTAATTGACCAGTGCTGCAAAGATGCCTGTAATTTTAGTGATGGGGATGACACTTTGTTTATGGAATTCAGGCTCAACAGATTAATATGCTTTAGAATAGCAAAGAAAAAGAGAAGAGTAGACTCACCGGGTCATTTCACTAGATACAGTTGAAAAGAATAATGGTGACCTGAGGCTGTGTATTGACCCCAAAAAATGTGAACAAATAGATAAAGAGGGAGTATTTCCATTTGCTAACTAACACAGACACAGGCACTACTGGCCTGAAATTATTTCCAAAGCTGGATGCATCCGCAGGCTTTTACCAGATACCTCTAAGTGAGGAGACTGCAGAAGCTATGAACTTTCAATGCACCATTTGTCCGTCCCTGTTTCAAAGGGGTCACATCTGTCACTAGAGCCTGAGCCAGTCCACAGAACACAAAACAGTACAACTGCTTGAAGAGCTGAACACTGTGAAACTGTTTTGCTAGGGTACTGAGACTGTAAGGAAGAGTGAATAAAATATAAAGGACTCAGGCCTGTAAGAGCAAGTCAGGATAAGAGTTTGAACTAGACAAAAGCAAGTTTCCTGTCTAGAAAGTGATAGCCTATCACTATGAAGGACAAAGCACTCAAATTTCAGCCAAACAATTCAGTTAACATCTTAGAGCATCACAAAATATTACCTGTGTCACTACAGTGTTTGCATACTAAGCTAATTGAAAAAGGTACCACTGGACAAAGCACCCAAACCAGGATCAAGCCATTCATCAACAAAATGACAATCACAGTGGATGAGACAGAGAGAGAACGAAGAATATGACTGATGAAGACAACAACAGTGGGATTTCTGACAGCAAAACAAGGTCCAATTCCTTCTACACAGTTTTCCTTTCCAAGTCCACCTTCCTCTTTGGTATCAGATCTACCTTAAAATGTTACCTGTCCAGTTTGAAGTCACCTATAATATGCATTTGCTCTCTCTCACATCCTCAGTTTAGTTTTTTTAACTATTAGAGGATTTTAAATACCTGTGTTTACACACTTAAGCTCTTGCAACTTGTTGCCATTTTACTTTTACATCTTTGATCACTATATGCTTTTTCTCTCTCAGAATAGCTAGGACATGTCTAGCAGAGCCTGCCAGATGTGAACTACTGACAAAATCTCAGTGTGGCAGCACAAACTGGCATGCAGCATATGAGGAAATCAAAGAGTTTACCAAAGCCCTGAAGAAAATTGGAATTCAGGACAAAAAAAACCACCCTGTGACAAGTCTTCAATGCTGCCTACCTTGCATTAGCACAGCCCTAATCACAGTTAGGTACAGCAGCTCAGATATACTGCAGAAGGGCACTAGCTTGAAAACTCTACCCAGGAACATTTGTAGACCAACACTTCTAACAAATTTGCCATTTTTTATACAGTTTCCTCACCAGCCACCTTTCCAGTGGTGATGAAATACTGCTTTGGCAGTGGAGTTTAAGAAAAACACAGAGCTACATCCTAAATCTGAATTAAAATCCCTATCCTTTCATGTCAATGAACACAAGGATCTCAATACTTACTAATGTCTAGGCATTTAAGAAAACATAAAGGTGTGCTACTTCATGCAAGCACTTAGCTCCCCAATTCAAGAGTCAGCCACATATTTATGCATTAGGAAAGTGATTACAGGTATGATGCTTTATATCATGCAGTCATGCATTTAGAGGCATGCTTCAACAGACATTTATAATACTACTTACCTAGTAAAATACCCAGCAGTTAAGTGTCTAATAAACTTTAACATCTACTACATGATGTGAAATATGAAATATAAAAACAAAACAAATTAGAATATTAACAACACTATCTTCATTTTGAAAGTGTTATATCCAAAAGAGAGATTACCCACTTAAACTCTATGCAGTTATAATTTAACATAATGCAAATCCCTGCTGGGTTCTTAGCCAGCACTAAAATGATGAAATTAAGAAAATTTACGAAGTTTTCCATAGCATTAGGGTATGGTGTGCTATGGAACTTTCAAAATAAGATATAAAAAGCCTCATTGCTCGAACAATTTAAAATCAGAATGAAGTAACATTAAGGGTAGAGAGCTTCTATCAGTTTCTACATCACTGTAAAACAAGGACCTTACATGTGATTGCAGGATAAACAAGAGTAGAACCAAAGCAGGTGCTATACCAACTCATGGGTACACAAGTGTGATTACATTTGTGTTCAAACATTACTTAAGTACCTAAAATTCTGGTAACTCCATGCACCTTAACATCTGCTCAGGTCCAATAGATTCTTACACATATGTGCTTCTTGTGCAAACAAATCAATCCTCTAACTGTGAATCCTAAACCTCTTCTTTGGGATCCAATAGATTATTTCCAGTTGCTATGATTCTTGTTCATAGTAAGAAACAGAGGATTCCCAGTTTACCATGCCTGAAGTAAATCTGTGTACTTGTGCCCACATTTACGCTCAGATTCAAGAAAACAATTTAAAAATAAAAATTAAACAAGTCTTATTTGCAAGCTCATGAATACCTCCTATTCGCTATAAAGAGGCTTAAGCACATGCATTAGCACTTTGCTGAAAAGAGGTCATTTCCTGAAAGGAATATATATCCACTCGGGATTTACTTATGTAAATATGATTTCACACACATACTCTCCACCCAGGGAACAGGCATCCAATAATTGGTATGTAAAACATGTGCTTGTACCTAAATGCAAGAGCACTTTTGCACGCTGACTTTTTAGACGTCCTGGTCTGACTAGAGGCATGGCTTAAATTAAATGCCAAGCTTCTTTCTTGAGATTGAATGAATTAACATTATTAGCCAGATAATAACCACAGCATAATGGCACTCTGAAGCCTAAGGCAACATTTCAGGAGAATTTTCTTAGAAATTCAGGCCTGATAGGAGATACTAATGAGTTCAGAGAAGTAAATATAGCTCTTTAAATAGCAAATGACAACTTGTCTATAATGGTAAGTTTCTCAGCACATTTACAAACGTTTTCGCTTGTGAGCTATAAAGTGACTTTCATTTAGTTGGACTTCAGCTCTCAAAAACAATCACTATCCTAACACGCCAACAAAAAGAGTGCAAGTACACAAGGGGAGGGCAAATGAAATGCTTGTTAAGGCCTCACAAGGAATCCATACACACACCTTATTAAATAAGTTTAATTAACCAGTTCTTTTCTAAATCATACTGTGCCCAGCAATGCTGAGAGGCAAATTTCCTGCTCAGAAGCTCCGCTTTTCTTCCCTGAAGGAGAGTAATATTTTCTCTTTTATTCTCAAGAAGCACAGCCCAGAAACCCCCAGCAGCTGCTGCTAGCAGTGGCACCACTACTGACTTTTTTTACAGCATGGCTGAGTCAACGCTGACCCAGGTTCCAGCAGAGAGAAATGGCTTAACAAGGTTGGGTTGTTTATAACCTCTCACTGTAGCACTTTCTCCCACCCTTAAGAAAATGTGTAACCTATATATTTCTCTTATAAAAATATTTTCAGACAGAAAAGGCCCATATATTGGTGCCTAACTCAGTGTGTTGAGTCTAATGCAAATGCTTACTGGGGGAGATGCATTTGTGACCAAAGGTGCATGGCAGAAGAGACACACTGCCCCAGAAAAATGCCAGATCCTCTTTACAAGTCTCTAAAGGTGAGCATGAGGCTAATATAATTCTCACCTCCAGACTGCAGCAATCAAAACAGAAATCTGTATTTAGATTCTTCACATCAGCACTTCCAGACCACGTCGAGTCACTGGGATGTCCATTAATTTTAATGTCCTATATCAAAATGACCAGCATTACGAGGCCATGCAATTTTCTGCAAAATACATTGTTTTCCTTACTATTCAGGGTAGGAAAAGACCCTTTATGAATTACTACCAATTCTGCCCTTGCTTCGCTCTCGAGATACTTCTGTATATCTCATGGCTGCCTCTACAATCAACTACCCGGGGAGAGAGGTTGGCAGGACTGAACCAAACTAAACAATGAAAAGTCTTTTATTAGTAATCTTCTTATGTCAGTCAAACAGCACCACTAACACCAACCGGGTAAGAGGCAACATTTTTGTTTTAAATTCCTAGGGTTGGCAACAGCAGCAGGAATTGCACAGAGCTTAACAAGTTCCCACTCCCTCCAAAGAGTGTGTTTCTAGAAAATATCAACAACTACCACGGTCTGATCGAGAAAACAGTAAGTGTTGAGACACGGCAGTCACCTACTATCCTGCACAGAAACCCGACTGGATCAAGCACGATTTGCATCCCTGAAGATTTGCCTTTGTCAAAGGGACTCTGCGATCACAGGAGGTCAGAGGAAAAAAAAACCAAAACAAAACAATCCAGCAGATCACTCAAACGACCCCTGTAAGGCAAACCTGCTTCTCAGCTATCCCTTTAATCAAGATAACAAGCATCTTGCCCAGTCCAGGTGATAGGGCTTCTATTCAGTCTCTAGAGCTACCACCACGCAACTCCACTATAATCTGAAGAGCACTACTCCTAAACACTGTCACTGATGCTCCTGGTGCCCCTTCCAGCTTTCCCCAGTCCCTGTGTTCCGTTCCAAGCCGGGACGCGGACACTCTCCCACGGAGAGGTTCCCTTTAACACAGCGCAGCGATTAAGACGCGTTTGTAAATATCATCATCGTTGAGGCCGAAAGAGAGAAAGAAAACTTTCCGTGTTTCTCATTCCAGTCAAACGCAAGCTTGCAAGCTTTCCTACCGATAAACAAGAGAGAAAAAGGGCGAGAAGCGAAATCTTAACATAGCGGAGAGGGACTGGGGCAGGGCTTAAAGGAAAAGGCAACGGAGAAAGGAGGAGGTAAGAGTAATTCACACGCCGCTACCGTGGAAAACAAGACGCTTGCTTAGAAAGGAGTTCAAGTCTGAGCGGCTGCAAAACACCCCAGCGCAGCCTGTACGCGATCAACTGGTGACTCCGCTCCTCGCCCCAGCGCAGCACCAGCCTGCTGCCCCCGCAGCTCCGCCAGCGCCCGGCGACAAGTGCCTCCCCGCTTACCTCCGCAGAGCAGGGCTCCGAGGAGCAGGCTGACAGCCGGGCAGTGGGGCCCGCCGCCGCGGGCGGCCCCCGCCATGCCGAGGAGACGGAGACACGTCCCGGGCACGGCTCCGGGGGGTTCCGCCGCCGCCGCTAGCTCTGCCTGCCCGCCGCCCGCTGCGGGCGCTCCATCGCCGAGCCTCACACGCACACCTCGCTCGGGAGCGCCGCTCAGCCCCGCGGCGGGCTCCTGCCCATGCCGGTTCCGCTCCCTCCCTCGGCCCCGCACGCCCGCGCCTTCCCTCTCCTCTCCACGCCCTGCCCTAACGGGGGCGGGCCGGCAGGGCAGCACCCATGGCGGGCTGAGGCTGACGGGCGCTCCGGCACCGCCGCGCTCCCTGGGCAAAACTTTTCAAGAGGGGAGAAGCAAATAGGCGGGGAAGGTCCGAGAACCGGCGGGGCTGGGCCGTGCCCCGGCTGACTCGCCCCCCGTTACACCCGAGCGCCCTCCGCTGCGGCTCCAGCCGGCTCCGCTTCCCGTGCCTTTATCTCGGGGCCGCCGGCAGACGCGGGCGCGCACACACACACTTTCTCCTTCAGAGGAGGGAGGGGAAAGGGAGGGGGACCGCTCAGCTCGAGCCGGCGGCCGTTGGAGCTCGCCGGGGGGGTG
>VZTU01035139.1:0-16655 GCA_013400835.1 Zapornia atra | reverse complement strand
GAGACCCTCGGCCGGCGGCTGAGGGGAGGGGGGTGTCCGGCACAGCGGGGGAGCAGGACCCGGTCTCCTGGCGCTGAGCCCCCCGCGGGAGGAGGCTGATGGGGTGAAATGCTCACTTTGAACTCCCGGGCCGAGAAGGGAGGATGGACTTTTGCTAAGCCGACACAGCAGGAGAAGGGTGTCCTGCCCTGAGGTGTGAGTGGGACAGGGTGGGGGCTCGGGAGAAGGGCACGGGAATGAGTCCCTGAGGAGGGGAGAAACGCCTTTCCGACATGAGGGACCATCACTTACCTCACCGCCACACTCCAGACTCCTGCTTTCTCAATTCCCACAGTAAAGCAACATATATTAAAAATAGAAAATAAAAAAGCCAAGATTCTATCAAAGCATGGGACTTTACTATGCACTTATGACTCCCTACAAAGAGAGGGCATCCCAGAACAAGCCCTAAAACAAAGGGAACAGCTTGACCCACTTGGGTGTCATCCAGCTCCAACCCTGTCACTGCCTCCTCATCCTCTTCATTTTCCTTCTGCACACTTCTTCAGCTTCAACTTCTAAACATAATTCACAGAACATACTTTTATCCCTCATTTGCTTGGGTTTTTTTAATTTGATGTTTTTACTTATGTATCCTGGATATCTTCAGCTTACATCTCTTCTAGAAAAAAAAAAGGTAGCCCAACAACAAACATACTCTTAATATTCCTCAGCTGCTGCTGAATAATATGCTACAGCTGCAGCATACAGAAAGCAAGGTGCACTTTGGTAAGAATAATCATAGAATCATAGAATCATAGAATGGTCTGGGTTGGAAGGTACCCCAAGGATCATAGAGCTCCAACCCCCCTGCCACAGGCAGGGCCACCAACCTCCAGGTCTGGATCTACACAAGGTTGAATAATTGAGAATTTGAAGTAGTGTAAGAAGTACTGAGCGTGGACATCACCTAAGGAAGGAAACACACCTTAAAGTAGTGTCTTCCTTTCCAACCTGCTGCTCTTTCCCCGGGAAATTAGGCAAATTCTTCTGATCCTTCAGGTAAATACTGTCAGCCAGTCCCCTCTGGCTGGCTGAAGAGTGAGGTTCTCGCCACCTGTGGTCAATTACTGAAACAGGTGTCAAAGTTCATCTTGAGATCCTACCCTAAGTAGAATGAGTCAAACGTATTTTGGCTGAGTCTAAAAAGCCTATTGTTTATACAAGACATTATCCTCAGTTTGATAAGCCAGGTCAAGAAAGATTATCTTAGCACAGAGATTTCTGAAGGGGAACCTCAGAGAACTTTGTCAGGACTGTGCTTTGTTCTGTTGTGGTTTACATGATGTGATTGTCAGTAGCAGCTAATTCAAATGTGGAAAAAGCAGGAAGGTGATATCATAGGGATGCAATTTTATCATATTTTTTTCTCACCAGAATGTAAAGAAGCATTTCCTAGTGCAAAATTCATTACAAGATCTTGAACATCTTTAGCATCATCTGCTTAACAGTAAACTCTGCTAGACATTACAAATACTTGGTAGATGAGTTTAAATATAAGAATTAATCAGTCAACAGTAAAACACAGCAGCTAACAAGCATTTATATATCCTGCACTTGAATTTGTAGATAATGTGTGCATACAATCTTTCTGATTTACAAGAGAAAGCAGATACAGTGAAGACAGATGCTATTTCTTTCCAAGGCAACTTTTCCTAAGGAACCAAAAAAACAATCCTATAATCATTCATAAACTACCAACATTCATCTTCTTTGAATTTTGAAGACAATTTAATATGAAGTAAATTAGATGGGACCTGGCATTGTCTGGAAATACTGACAAATAGGATATGTCCTTTTTATTAAAGCCACACTGCAGTAGATATGTTACTTGCATACTCTGCTCTTAAGGAAGTTTTGGAAGTTGCACATAGACCCCATTGGCAGAGACTTCCATGAGTACAGGTAGAAGCCAGATAACAAGGTGATAAATATGGTAAAGAAGTCTGGATGGAATAGGTTTTACTATAGCCATTCTTACTCCTTTAAAATTTGATTTCTTGTCATTATGGGTACATTTCAGTACCAGAATTTTCAATTGAATCTCTGCCTAAGATGATTTGTTTAGACTAGCATTTTCTAAGGAAACCAAAGTAGTTAAATAGACAGATCACACACTACAATTCAAAAAATATGTCTTGATTTCTTTCTTAATGGATTTATAATGAAAATATGGGTTGCTGTGAACAATTTATAACAACAGTGCAATTAACACTGAGCACAAAACCAGACAATGATGCGTTCACAGGCAAGGGAGAGGATGTGTGTATGAAGTCCTGAAAAAGGAAACCATAACAATGAGATTAAAAAATATAGAAAATGCCATTACATACCTTTGATACAGTCCAAGTCATGTCTCTGAACATGTAAGCAAAGGCATTCTCTGTATGTTAAATTATCATCATGAATCTATTCTGCTTTTTGTGACGTTTGTTTTATTGCTCCAGTGTTTCTGTATGTTTAAAGTTAAGACTCTGACACTTTATTTATGTTGACTAATATGCTGCTCCTTCAGATTATCCTGTTGAAGTCAAATAGGTCAGTTTCCAGAAACTATACAACATGAATTTAGTCGTAGCTCTTCAATTCTGTTCTGTTTATGGGCATTTTATCACCAAGTCCAGGCCTTAACTTGTCAAAGGGTTAATCAAGTGAATAAGGAGAATTAGGTACTTCTGTTTCTGGTGATTTTTATCACTAGCTTAGTCCTAGACTTCAGCAGTTCACAGTAATGATGTGTCAAGGTATTTGTCTTGAATATAGGGAATGAATAGTATTAACTTCATTTGGAATACTATGTAACTTAACTTTGCATAGATTTTGTAACTTTATTTTTTGTTTTCTGCTTGCAGTAAATGTTTCAACAACAGATACTTTTAATGTAGTTCCATGACTTTGTTTCTCTGAAGGAATCATAGCCATATAAGTTTGGAATTCTTTATAGGCTCTTATGACTTCTAACAGGCAAATCTGAAATTTTCATTCTTACATGTAGCTTATTCCCTGCAGTAAGTGTAAGGAAATAAGGAACATGCTCAAACAAATAGAGTGACAGTGGGCCAAAGTGACTTGGGTCAGTCATCCTGAAATCTTCAAAAGTACTATACAGTGTAGTTTAGGCTGAAAATGCAGGCTGCACTGAGGTCTCTCACAACCCCCTTTTTATATTTTGCCAGCTGCACTGTTGAATTCACATGCCAATTCACTGATCCAATGTTAAAAAGTGAAAGCAGAAAAACCCCCATTGAATCAAAACACCTAATGCCATGTGCAGATAGCAATTGGTAGCAGAACTTTCCAGCCTGTATGTAGGCATTGAGGTATTCTGTACAACCTGTATTTTCTCAATGTGTCTGTTGCATCCATGAAGAAATTCTGTACAGCAATTATCTCACCAACCTTTCTCAGGTGAAAATATAATCATATACTTTGAGGAGTAGCATTGTTTAGGTGATTGAGTGCTACATAAGTACTTACAGCTATCCAAAGTGCTTTTTTTTTTTTTTCAAGGCTATTAAATTTTCTTGCACTGAGCATGGGGATGTATAACATTCATCATAAAATGGGAAAGATATGAGTGACAAGATTTTACATTTTTCTTAATGCAAAAATGTGGTTTTCTTAAGGAAAAAAAAGATATCAAATTTTCTGCTATGTAGACTTTAAATAACAAGGGAAAATAAAAAACCTGTCAAGCAACCAAAAGCAAAAGTATTTCAGATGGAATACGCTGAAGGAACTTTAGAAAACAGATGTTTGGATTGTTATATTGCCAGCAGTTTAGCAATCATTACATAAGTAAACATAATAGATACTGACACATTTAATCTTGATTTTAATAATTCTGTAGTGAACTCTAGTCTTTGACCATTGCTTTATGATTTAGCCAAAAACACAGGTTATCCTTGATACACGTGAGTGGTTTTGAATGTGATCATTTAGCACTATGTCTACTGGTCGAAGGCCCATTTAACTTGTTCTGTTTTAGCTTGCCATGTATTGTTATCTTTGGCACTATATCATACAAACGACTCTGTCTTTCAGAGTGACCTTAAACAAGTCACCTACTCTATCCCTCAGTGTTCTTATATGTATAATGGAATAATGTCACCAAATAGTTTCATCAAGTGCATGGGAACATAGAGGAAATAAGCTACATATATATTCTATATACATATAATATTCTGTGATTCTATCATTCTTTGAAATTAGCAGGACTAGGTGAGGAAATATCATTCTCATTTAATGAGCCTCTCTGCTCACTTATTTATAACTATTCAGAATTATATTTTTCTTGTTTTCTTTAAATATAGAATTTAAAATCATTGGAGTGAGACCTTGGCCAGTTCATTGCAAGTGTCCATATGGAAACTGCATTCTGTATTGTTCCATGTATATAAGGTTCAAACAGAAGGAGAGAGTGCTGCACCCCAAATTCTGCCCAAGATCTAAAGTCACATGAAAGAATAGAGTAAAAAAATGTTCAGCATTCAGTTTTATTCCATCCTTGTACTGGGTGCATATCATCTCTATTGTGTCTTCTATGCTTTATTTTGCAGTTAGTATTATTACCATTTAAAGTTATTTTATTATACTTTGGTGTCAGCATTTATCCTTGAAATAGAGATATAATTTGTGTCTCTCACAGCTATTCATTTGTGCTACATGCAGACAGCATAGCATGGGGTTTATAGTCAGTACATCTGAAACCCATTTTCCTACCATAATGCCTGGCATTGTCATCTTTTTTCTGTAGACAAATGTTTCTAACAAGGACTTAGGATCACAAGATACCATTATTTGCAAAAGGAACCAGCTCACCTAGTCACTGTGATCTTTCCTAGTTATGGCTGTAAACAACCCACACAATATCTATCTATTGCCTGGATCAAAAATTTGGGATGCCATGGGTGGGTACCCTTCAGTTTTAGGTCTGAAGATATGGCTTTTGTGACCAGAAAATCACTCCAAATAAAACTGAATATATAAAACCCCAGTAGATATTCAAATCACTGATATCAAAGGGGATAAATATCTAGCCTTCCCTCCTACACTGCTACCAAAATGAGGTAAATTTTGGTAACAATGGAGACAAAATGCCACCTGGCTCACCGTTGTTTTAGGTATTTAGTGTGGAGTACTATTCACAGATAGTTTAGTATCTGACTCCTCCCTTTGTCAAATTTATCAGTGAGAAGCTTCATGGAAACAGTTCAGGAGCACCACTCACAAGGTAAAAGGGTGTATTTGATAGAAAGCATATAGGGATCTGTGAATCTTGTCAGCCTCATCTGACAAACCAGCTTTAGAAAAAACAGGCCATTAGCTAGATGCAAATTCAAGTTTGTGCACTGATATAAAAAAATATGTTGGTGCAGAAGCTTTTCCAAAATTTTCAGTAGCTGAAGTTTTTAAAGAATCTGATCTTTTTTTTCCCCGGTGTGCTAAGAATCTCTATAATAATACTTGCTGCACTGAGTCAGAGCAAAGGTTCACCTAGCTTCTTTCTGACAGTGGCCAAAACCAGGTGCATTGGGAAGAGCACAAGAGAGCAAGTGTGCACTGACAGCCCTTTCCCAGGCTCTGAAGCTTTGAAGCTCAGAGGATTCCTGAGCCAACAATTCTGTCTTTGTCTTTGATGGATTTCTCTCTCTGGAATTTTTTGTATTGTTTTTGAACCCATCTACATTTTTGAGTGTCCACAGATCTCATATCTAATATAAGGCCAAAACCAGGGGGTTTATACATAAATAATTCTGTCATATTCCCTAATTGGTTTTTTGTTGTTTGTTTGGGGTTTTTTTCTTTTTTTTTTTAATTCTAGATCTGTGATGACTATATTATTAGGGTCAGATTTTCAGATGTCTATACTTGTAGTAAATATTCAGATTACATTTGGGACTATTAGCTTCCAGAGACATAAAATGTAAATATAACTTCATCAGTTGTGGAAAGCAAATGTGAGCAGAATTCAAACAGAGGCAAGACTAAGTGTTTTTATGTAGCAAACACTTAATGAAATCCCTGGCAACATTTTTTTTTTCATCTTTAATGTTTCTTCCCTTTGTTTCTGGGTTTTGTTCAAGTATTATAACCTGAGACTACATACTCTTGGGGAGGACTATGATGGACTAATTATGATCTCTAGACACTATTGCTAAAGAAGTTTATGAACCAGTAATGCTTTGGTGTTATATAGCATTTTTCATGTATATATATATATTGTAGCATTTCTGTGAATAATCTTTAGATCAATCCACAAGTGTTTCTGAACCCTCTTATTTCCTCTGTATGCATAAAGTAAAATATATCAAGATATCTTGATAAGCTTTAACCATGAATCACTCCAGTGTGTTTTCTGCAAAGTAAATTAGGTGTCTTAATATGTACCTACTAATTTAAGAAACAAATATTCTGTCAGGTATATTTCAAAGGTGCCTGTCACTTTACTAGTGCATATTTTGATTTCCTTGACATTAAGGCTTTGAAATACTCAAGACACATCTGGTGCAGGTTGCATTCTGGAAAAGGATAGCTACTTCAAAGGGCTGTGCCCAGGATAAATTGCTAATCCAGGTGAAGCCCTTGGCACTTAACTTGAGTTCAACCATTACTTTAAACACGTGGTAACAATTACTGGGCTCCGAAGCTGTAGTTAACATACCGGCTCTGTTGTGACTGTACATGTGAATGGTCATCTTAATACCATGTTCTTGGGCAGTCATAATTGAGGTGACAGCATCTGGACCAGGAGTTAAGACACTAATCTTTTAAGGTATATTTAAGCCCTAAATTCTTCTGAGGGAGTTTTGTTGTAAGGTTTTGGAGCTCCCCAGCTTGGCACTCGGGTGTCTTTGCAGTGCGAGCAGTGCCCCCTCGTGCATCAGCCGGGGCTGCCTGCATCGCATCGCACCGCATCCGCCGGGGCAGCCGCAGGAGCAGAAGGTAGGCTCGCTCGTTTTTCCAGTGCATCTGCTGCTCCAGAGCAATATGAAAGCGCCAAGTCTCATTAATGTGGCGTGCAGATAAACACTATTCGGATCATTCTCTGATCACGATAGATTATTTGGTCATAACAAGCGTATTATCCTTGCCTAATGAATGGAACATGCCATTTCTTCCTAGCCGTTGTCAGTCTTTGATGCAGTACAATTAGCAGAGGTTCTCATTTAATTACTTAGCATAATAGGACCTGAAATGCTGAAATTCAGTCTTTCATATAGCTACTGCTTTTCAACAGTCCCCTAGGCTAATGAGGATAATGTTCCAACCTAATGCATATTATTTATAAACAAAACATTGCAAAACAAATACAGAATTACGGGAGTATAATACTTCAAATTGCTTTAGGAACTGTTTGATTACTGTGGCCAATAACTGTTGTAAATTGGTGAAGATGCAATTAAATAGTCCTAGTTAAATATTAATAATAATCTGGAGAGGAGCAGGAACTTTGAGATGTTACTTCTGCCTCTCTTTTTTTCCCAATCAAAACAATGGAACTGACAAAAAATAGATTTTTAATGACTTTTTAGATATAGATGTCTTTATAATAAGAAGAAAACTGACTCTTGTCTGTACTAGGACATATTAAAAAAACCCCCAAGCAACCTAACAAAAAAACAGAACAAAGAAAATATTAAAACAGAATTAATGGATTAAGATAGCCACCTAAACAGATGTTGAGGGATATATGCATATGCTGCAGAAAGTAGTGCAGGCTCTTGGCACTTCTGAAGATGCTGCAAACTTTCTTCTATATTTTGGTTTGCATATTTACTTTCAAAAACTGCCTCTGAGTGCCTCAATTATATAATAAAATGAAACATTTGTAGAAGTAAGCCATACATTATGGCTGTCTCTAGAAAATGAAAAACTTTAAAAATTCATTTCACTACAGTTTTCATTTTTCAGCCTTTTTATTATATATTAAGTAGTATGCATGAAAGAGGCTACAAAGTTCTTCTACCAGGGTATTCTAGTTCTGCACAGAAACACTAAAATCACCTCTGGTATGACTCTTACATCTCAGAAACTTGTGTTAGATGGCCTCCAGAAGTCTCCTTCAATATAAACTACTCTATGATTCTATCTTATTATTTATTTGAACCTGAAAATCACCATGTTACTTTAATAATAAGAAAAAGAGCGGTAACTGTCAATGCCGAGCTCTAAATAAACATGTCTTCAGTCTTATCAACATGAATTTCAGGGCAGAAATAGAAGGAACCTGGTGGCATTTTTATGTATGTTACCAATCCCATAGATATCCCTGGCACTGAGGGTAGGAGGTTCAGGTGAGGGGAGATCTTAGCCCAAGAAGCAGTTTGCTGGAACAATGGACTACAATCAGCCCTGTACATTTCTTGCAGAAACCACAATCACTGTTACTGTGATGAGACTTTTAATTAAAACCAATAGGCAATATAACTCCACAGATGAGCCACAGACTATTTATTACGTTCTCATTAGATATTTGTGGTCTGAAGACCACAGTTCAGCAGCCTCTGACATCCATGGAGTTAGGATGTACACTTCATAACATCCCCTGAGATCAATAGGATCTCTGGGGGGAGTGTCTAAGTCTGTCTACACTTCCCTCTTTAGTAGCAGATACATCACTTTGTGGTTATGAAAAGCAGCTCAATTTCCTGAAGTGATGTGTTTTATTTAGATTGGGCAGATCAAAGCAGAAAGCTCTTCAGATAACTTTTCTGTCAGTGCTTACTGCTTTTTTGTACATCTTTGCCAACAGGAGATAGAAGAAAAGAAACTTGAAGATGCTTAAAGAGAAGTAGATTCTAGCTCTATGGGTAATCTTTGATGTTCTAGGCTGCATCCATTCAGCAAGTTGTAAGACTTCTGATAGTTTAATAGAGCCCATGTGCAAAGTAGACAGACCTGTTTAAACTTTGAATGTCAGAGATAAATGGCACTATCAGAACAGTAATTTTGTCTGTAGTACTAAGGCGGAATTTTATCATTTTAGGCTAAGAATTGTCTTTTCAATAAGCTATGGCACAAACATTTAATGCCAGGAATAGATTATACATGAAATATTTTTTCTCTGCTAACCCAAAAATCAACTTTATAAAGACTAATGGATGAGCTTTTTAAGCTTCCATGATTAGACTGTCCTGTCAACAATCTAGACTTAAGGCTGACATAAAGATTTACTGAGTGTGGTTCCCTCTGCCTTCCCATCCCCACCCCCAGCTTCATGAAGCAGGCATTGTCCAAATTTCCACAACTACATTCAAACAACATGATTAAATGCAATAAATGATGATGAGTAATGTAAAGGTAAATGAAAAATTTCCAAAGAGATATTCAGTACAATAGCAAGTGAGCAGTTTTCAAGTTGCCCTAGTGAAAAGTTGCCCTGCACCTTTCAACCAAAAAAGAATAAGGAGCTATATTTTCTGGCAAATAACAAGCATTTTTATTATCAAATGTATAATTTTGAATCTATTTTATTTATAGTATGTATTATATGTTATTAAATATAATTTAGTAGTGGTTTGTTATTAAATCATTGAATTGCATTGGCACCTACAGGTTGTCATGCCCTGTTTGTCCTAGATGGAGTACAAAATTGTATTTGTTAAGTCTTGGACACAAAAGCTTGCAATCAGCAGCATTGGACTTGGACTTGTCTAATTTTCTGCTAAGAAAGCATGCATTGTACTTTCAAGACACTCAACTGGTGTTCTGATTTCAAATATCAGATGCATTTTATTGTCCAAAAATGAGTAACTCTCATCCAGGGGAAGCAAAATCAACTGTATACTTGTAACTTGCCTTTGAATAACATGCCCATATCTTTCATACAGGACTTTTCTCTCTCTTCTGAGAGATGTTTTTGCTTGGCAGAAGAGGCAGTAGAAATTTTAATATCCCTTTCTTTCTTCCTAGAAGGTAGCAGTCTCAACCTTGTTCTCCAGAGTCTATAAAATCTATCTCCTGACTTACAAGAACAGTAGTAGGGCTGAAGTGTTTACCGTCCTCTAGAATATCATATAGCAGAAATTTATCATTTAATTCACACAAGCTTACAGTGTTCTTTCCTTCTGGCTGGTGACAATCATTTAAACATCATGTTCTGCTGAATTTCCTATGCTCACTGCTTGGATGAGCAAACCAAAGCAGACATTGATCTTGGTTTATTGCTTTATCCACCATTCTTAGCTTCCCTACTTCTATCAGTTGGAAAGGTTTGATAAAAAGAAAGCTTCAAAAGATATTTCAGCATCTCAGTTCCATTCAGATACCAAATTAAAAGAACCTAGACTTCAGTTTCTCTGTGAAACAGTCCTGTACATTATAGGAAGTAATAGCTTTTCCTTATCCTATCAGGTGCTGTGGAGATTCTGTTGTGAAGCTTGCCATTTAGGGCTACCAGTTAGAGCTAGTTATAAATTTCAGATGAAGAAACAGTTGGAAGAGAGTATGATTACTTGCAATCTTCTTCCAGTTTACTTTCTCAGCCTTAGTAATTGCCAACACCAAAGAGAGTAATTGCAAAATTCTGCACGTGTTGTTCCAAGACTACAATTTAGTCATTAGTAAGAATTTTATTTAATGCTAATTGAATCTGAAGTGCTAGGAATATCAGAACTGTATTTCAGTGAACAAATTGAATATATTTTATATTAACAGAAGACAAAATATGTCCACTGCTTAAGCTATCAGTATATAGTTTGAGTATTTAGATATCTGCTTAATGTAAATAACACTAATCCAATAAAGGAGCCAGATGAGAGAAAGGAAATTTTATTTAGTTTAATTTATGATAGTGACAAGCACCTATACCTTTTAAGGCATTCTGACTGAGGTTAATATTACCTACAGTGCCTTATTAAGAAGCTTAATGGCAATTCAAAGTGAGAAGCTGTTCAGACTCAATGGTAGTTAAGTACTTTCTTCTAGGTCAGACTTTTAATTGGCTCTAGCTGTGGGAAAAAAAAGGGCCGAATAGCATAAAGAGAGAGGAAGAATTTTGGTGCATTGACCAGACAGTTCAATTTTTTAAAGTGGAAAAGAAAAAACATGGGTTTACACTGGAGATTGTAGTAGGTGGTGAGGTATCTCTAGGGAAACAAGTATCTCAGCTGTATACAAGCTGTATGAATAAAGGCAAGACTAATTAAGGCTGCAGAAAGAAACCTTCCTGTCATAGCAGAGAGATGATGACAGTGTCCTGAATTTCAGACCTATAGAATTACAGTGTTATCTAAGGCAAAGGATGCTCAGTCAAAGATTGTCTTCAGTTGCATTTGATGCTGTTAGTGTGTACAGTATTAAACCTTTCCTCTGTGAAACCCTTGAGACACTTTGAAGATGCTGAACATGGCTGGCTCTAAGCAACTGCCTAGAGCCATAGAGCTGCCAACTACCTTTAGTAACAGATTGCTGGAGGTACAGCAAAAGGCCTCAGCACCACCACCTGCTTGGGTTATGCCATATAGCTGTTGCTGCAGCAAGGAGAAAGCTCAGGCTGGATGAGTGGTGGGAGCTAGTCTCAGGAAAGAAGGCAGAAGGGCTGGCCCCTCCTTGCAGCTGCAACAGTCACTGTCTCCTCTCATTGTGCAGAACAGCAAGTCTTAGACTCCATGGCTTTCATTCCCACTGTATTTCTGTACTAGCTAGACTTCTCTTTACCTCCTTGCTGCATGTCCCTGCTGGTTCCCTTCCACAGAGGTTGGACTAAAATAATTCTGTTCATGTGGGCAGCAAGAAAAAAAAAAAAAAGAAAAAGCTGATAAAAGAAAAAAGCAAATACTTTTATGCTTGGCTGAGAAATTAAATCAGTTCAGTGAAGATTCCAAAAAAGCACCATACCCAGTGCAAGGGAGACACAGCTGTGAGCAGGCAGATGAGAAGGCAGGAGCAGTGAAGAAAGGAAGAAGAAACAGGTTTGTCCCTTTCAGGTACAGAGAGTTGTTAGACTGCCTCAGCAGTACCATGGAACTGTACCCCAGGGCACAAGGAAAGGTCAGAAGAGTCTTTTCTGCAGCTCTTCTAATGAACTAATATAACCCTTGGCAGCAGTGTATCAGCAGTTCACAAATACAGAAGGAGAGCAAATTAGTTAGAATATTAATTGTCAATTTTTTTCTTAGTTCTGGTTCTTTTTCTAATTTCAGAGTTAAGTGAGAGAAATGTTTTCATCTATCCTAATTGGATTCAGAACAGTAGCTGAAAGAATTTTCCTCTTAGGAGGGATCTCTTTACTGTGCATTCCAGGTGCCTGTTCATTTCTCTTTTGATCAAGAGAATGTTTTACTTCAACTTTCATAAACAAACATTTGCCTTAGATAATATAAAGAAGCCTTCGAGTATTATGAAAGCACATTCCAGCACTACAGAGCACTGTGAATGGTCACATTTACAAGGTCAAGCATTCTTGCCAAAAGACCAAAGAGACATATATTATTTAAACAGAGAAACAAAGGGTGAAAGGGCTCAGGCCATTGAAAAGGCTATTGTCTCTCTTTCAAGGGACTGGGGAGTTTAGTTTATGAAACAGAAATCAGATCAGACTCAGATCCAGCCAGATGGCTTTGCCACCTGACAAGGTTAGGCGATCTGTCTGACCTTGTTAGGAACCTGGAGTGAGTGGTAAATAATGCCCACTTGCCACTTGCACCTAAAAAGCTTTTTAAACAATAGAAAAAACCTAACATGTCAATTATACAGCTTACACTGCTAGAATTAATAGGAGGATAATTTTCCTGGCCTGCTATGTTTATTCCATTCTTACCATGAATCGCACGGCAGAGGGCCCTGTAGTATAGCTGCAGATAAAGAGTGTTATTTTATAAAGCTCAATTCATTTTTCTGATGCTGAGATAGTTGTTTTAGGCAACTGGAGCCTTGCTTGTATTTGCCCATATGCAGTTGTTTTCTGTCAGGTTGGAAACACCAGCCATTAGTAAAATGATGAGCAAGTGCTGTTTTATTATATTAAAATTCATTACTCTCTTGAACAAATAACATTTTCTGGCTGAGGGAATTCGAAGTAGGAATGGCTTCTCTAATAATTCATGTAATTTTTTTAAAACATCCCTGCAGAATATACATAGTGTGTTATGAAATCAGAACAGTGATATTATTCCACCCTACCCCACAGTATAAAGAGATACAAGAAGGATAGGGGGTTTGAATGACGGTGGCAAACCAAAAATGGGCTGGAACAGCTAGTAAAATAGCTTTTAAAAAAGCTGTGCAAACATATGGACTAATTTATCAAATATTGTATCTGAAACAACTTTTGACTTTTGTTCCAAGACTGCCATTTTATAAAGCTTTCAGGTACTAACTGGAAAAATACAAAGACACTAAAGTGGTCCAAATCCGATGGCTCAAGCGTTATTTTGGAACATTTGTTCCCAAAATTTCCATGCTATGATGCTCACACTACAACTAAATCATGCTCAAAGACCATTTTTGGTTAATCACATAGAGCTGTTGTATTCTAGCAAATCTTTATCTGTAGGTTTAGCACATTAAAAGGTGAAGGACTCAAAAAAGGGCAGAATGGAGTTGTAAGTAGATGTGTAAAATATCTGAACTATAACCTGGAGTATGAGAGTGTACTGCAGGCCAGTGAAGCTCCTCTTCAGACCATCACAGACATTGTTCAGACTTCTTCAAGATCTGGCCAAGAAAATGAACTTGGGGCTGTTCTGTACAGTTTTTATGGAGAAGGGAAAGGAAAAAAGGAGCTAACTGAAAAGAGTTAATGCTCCTCCTACCTACCCAGGATAACAGTTTAGACTTGCTCTGATCCGGACTTTAAAGGTTCTGGGTGTATTTTTAGCCAGAACACCTGGGATATCCTCATACTGTCCCAGTTACCCCTTGGTACATGCAAGTGAATTCAAAGGTAGTGTGTAGAGTTCTAAGAGCTAGTTGCTCCTGAATGAATAAGCATCATTAATATGTGATTCTCTCTTTTTCTTCCTTGTGATTTCCTTTATGTTGCAAACCCAAAAATTTTTCATTTGGATTTCTCTTCCAGATCTTCCTTTCCTGCTATAGATAGATGCCACATTCCAGATTTCTTGTTTATGTTAGCATATTTGCAGTTTATCTCCTAACTGTGATGCTTTATTTTGATGCACCCAACACCCCACTGTCTGATTCACTGTGTGTAATTTCATCCACAGGCTTAGCTCTAATGCCTTTAGTGTCATCATTCTATCATCTCTATG
Source organism: Zapornia atra (assembly GCA_013400835.1). Lineage (NCBI taxonomy): Eukaryota > Metazoa > Chordata > Aves > Gruiformes > Rallidae > Zapornia > Zapornia atra. Next base: position 2,400 of record VZTU01035139.1, on the reverse strand, counting down.
AATTTGTATTAAAGAAGCACAGAAAACTTCCATATGCACCTGGCAACAGAAAAAACTGTATGACCTTAGTAAATACTGATATCATCTTGCATGCTGATAAAGTTTGTAAAGGTGCATTTGGAAAAAGAAATGTAACTGGAGGTCAACAAGAACAAATAGGTAACATTGTGTTGAATGAGCTGTGGCAACGTGAGTATTCAACAGGGGGTTGGACACGATGATCTCTTGAGGTCCCTTCCAACCCCTAAGATTCTGTGATTCTGTGAGTATGCCAGATGATCTGAAAAAACTGGTGTTGATATTCTTCTACTTTGAGACAAATTAATTTTCCATCACAACATTTAATATATATATTTGATATGGTATGTTAGACTTCATAAAAATTAGGTGAATCCTTACAGTCTTCAGGTAGTGGGGGAAAGGGCAAAAATAATTTAATCATTGCACTAACAAATTATTTTAAATCTTAGTACTGATATGTTTCCACTTTTAAAGGTGCTGGTTTGAGGGTCTAAGAAAATGAGTTTACTAATAGGTTGGGATCTGTACTGTGTGAGCAGGTATGGTAGAAGTGCTATTAAATCTTACTAACATCTCTTATTTTCCTGTACTATGATTATTGGCCTCACTTTAGCTGTCAGCTGGCAACCTGAGTTTACAACCAAATTAAAAATGTAAAAAGTAAAGGAGAAACAGAGAAGCAAAATACCTTCTATGAGATCACACAGTATGTCAGATAAAACTGGTGAGAAACCTGATCCTGTATCTGCAAGGATGCAGCCAAAAGCCTGTCTTGCCTCCTTGGAGCTAAGATGAGTGGAGGTCTGGAAATACATAGCATTGTTCTTGGGGAATGTGAGATTATGATTATTTACTAGTTTTGGACTCGAAATGGCTTTTTGTATGCTGCTCTCTTCACTGCTGTTTGTTTGGAAAAGTAGTGGTTGTTGAAGAAAAAAGGCTTCAAATTGTGGAATTTAGTTTGATAAGGACTGAAAAAACATAAAAGGTTGGGACAGAGTTCATTTAATGGATGGAAGTCATTTCATTGACTTTCAAAACCAGTAGATCGGATCTGTAACTGAGGCATCAAAATTTGTCCCTTCAATAGACTGAATGCATATCTAAATTGATGTGCATCTGGATTCTAATACACTTTTCATTATGCAAATCTGAATAGCAAGATGTATAAATTTGCAGATGGAAATAAATAGATTCTAAGCTATTATTTGTTAAACCTTTGCTCATAAGACTGCAGCTTAGATGCTTTTATACAGAACTACAGCTGCAGAGAGGCCAGAAGAATTCAGCAATCAGATAACATAAGAACAGTGATTTCTAAAACATCACTGTGGATGCCCATTTTACTAATTTTCTTCCCTTGTATCTTCCACCAGGAAGAGCAGCAGTAGGCTTGGATTGGATTCATCTCCCCATTTCCAGAGAAAGTGGGACTAGGAAAAAAATTATGACCAACTCTTCCCATTTTTCAAGAGATTTTTGGAGAACAAATCTCCCTTCACTTGCCTGCAGCCACTGCTAGTCCTCTTCTTTCAAAGTTTCAATACTGGGCATGGGAAGCTGGTCCACTTCACATTGCTACAGCAGCCTAGTTGGCAGAACTAATTCTCTGTGCTTTTATCAATATGTCAGCTTTTCTAGAAACAGGATGGAATGAGCAAATGCATTCTTCCTCCAGTTATTTCTTTTTAAGCCTGTGACTTTTATTATCAGTTCCTAAATGTGAGTTTTCTGATGTGGACACTTTGTAGGTCAACAATATTTGCCCAAAATACAACACAGCAAAAAGAATAATTTTTTTTACATTGTGTACATGGACCTTAGATCAGTTTCCTGGAAAACTGATACTCCCAGATACCTCCAGACAGACAGAAAATGTTCCTGACCTCTGCATTATCTCTGGACACCTTTCTGCAAGTGGTTTCACACCAAGAAATGCTTTGCAGATATGCAGTTCTGGTATTACCTGAAGCTTCCTGTCGCTTTAGAAAAGACATCTAATTTTGTATTGCAGAAATTACTTTTTAAAAAAGCTAGTAATTGCCAGAGACGTGGATAATGCCTGAGATCTCACTGTCATCAGTTATTCTGTGCACAGTGTTATTTAGTTCATAGCATACTGAGAGCTCACAAGCTAGCAGCTCAGGGAAATCACTGAAAGTACAAGCTTAAAGACCCTTCTTGCCTTCTCATCCTATCCTACAGCTGTCCACAGATGGTGAGCACTGGTAAATTATTGTGTGCAGAGTACAATGACATTGGTGGCATGTGAACAAGAAAAGAAACACTTAAAATTTGTGCACTGACTTGAAAAATATATCTTAGCTATCAGGAAAGAGGCTTGTGATCCTTTGTACTTCAAAGACATGATGATAAATC
>VZTU01035132.1:12127-30764 GCA_013400835.1 Zapornia atra | reverse complement strand
CATCAAATGGATATTAAGTATAGCATAAATATATTGCTTCTGGATATTCGTGAAGGAAAAGTGAAATGCGGAAGAGAGTATTTCAATCCCCTGGTTTGGAAAATTGTAGTGTTAGTAGAAGTCCAAAAGATGGCGGTCATGCATCAAAAATATTTGTGTTGTAACAGCAAAACCAGTGAAAAGACAAAGGAGCTGTGAAATATGCACATAGAAAATCTGTGGGTAACAGTGGTAGAAAGATTAGATGTAACGAGAGTGTAAGAGCATTTGTTTGAATGTTTTACCCTCGTGTAGCTTTACCCATCTTCAGTGTACCTGTGGGTGCACATGGCCTTGTCCACATACAGAAGTCAGGTTAGGTAGTAAATATCTTCTGACCTTCTCAGATGGCATTTCTGATTATTCTCAGATTCACATAGAAGTTGAAATTGCATTAGTATGAAACTGTGAAAGTGTGCTAGTTTGCAATCACAAACTTCTGGTTGAATTTCGGGGGTTTTGGGGTTGGGTTTTTTTGCTAGTCAGGAATGTACCCTAGATTTGCACACGTTTATTTTTGAAAATATTTACATCTCAAAATATCATTGGACGTATGGCAATAAACATTTTAAAAGATAAATTGCATGTTTTGATACATTATAGTGATTGAAAATAGTATAGATTTATAGATTTATTAAATAACTGTGTAGTATTGTGACAAACCTACAAAGCTAGAAACGCATCTCTCTTCATACCTGTAAATAATGAAAAGCAGTACTTTTCTGACCATGAGAGATAAAGCTCTTGAAAGAGTGTACTTTCTCAGCAAGTTAAAAGATGTAAGTAGGTGGTTATAATTTCAGCAGTTATTGTAGGTAAACATATTTATTCAAATCTGCTCTTGATAATTATTGAGAACATCTTACTTCAGCTGATGGCCAAAGAAGGTTTTTAATGCAGAGAACTATTCTGCTCTCTAACTTGTAATATTGCTAAATAATCATTGGGAATATTTGTTCTCCACTTAGTTCTTCCAAATGAGATTCTCATATAGTACCACAATACAAACCAAGTCTGATTGTTCCTCTGAAATGTGCAAACTCTTTTTCACTAATAAAATGTGGCTGAAAGGCAGAGCATGGAGGAGGGGTGGTGGGGGTGGTGGTGATTTTCTACTTACTGCTTTTAGTTTATTCATAGAATTTGCTTACAAGTATCAGAAGTAAAACGTAACAACTGCCGTAACAGTGAAAGATAATTTTCTGTCTTTTAGTAAGGAGTTGCTGTGAAACTAAAACATTAATGGTACTGATTTAGAATGATGTTTTAATGACATGTTCTTCACAGTAAGATGTAGCACTCTGATACACAGATAGCATATATAAATACATATATTTATATATGATATAAATATATGGTTACGTATTTATGTTTCTGATAATTTTTATGAAATTCCAAGAAGATATTTACACTTTTTGAAAGATGATCACATCTTTTTCATCCTTCCTGATGTTCTTGCCAGAAAGCTCAAAAATTGAATCATAATAGTTACCTTCTGTCTTCACAAGTGTTCCTCTCAAGTTTAAGATTGAAACACGTTGATAACATTCAGTATTGAGATGTTTGTCATTGCAACCTGTGATGTATAAGAGTTTTCACTGGAAATAGAGTAGGAATGTGAGATCCTGCCTGGCCTCACTTGTTGACAGCACTGGTCAATGCTAAAACATAACTAGCTTCTTTCTACATACCTCAAAAGAGTTATGAGGAGGGAGAGAGGTGTGCTTTCTGTCACATATTGGCAGGCATCTTCATTGGGGAATGGTATTTTAAAGTCCTTTTTAAATAGACATTTTGAGAGAAAAGAGCATACCTTCATAAGCCTCTGCCTTTTTAGTCTTCTGTTAAAGAAAACTGATGTTAGGGTGAGGAAAAGATGTTGGTGCAGTATCTCAAAAGTGGATTTGCCACCTGCCACACTAGGACTACAAAGAACAGTGGAGCTGTTTGTGGGGTGTTTATCTTGAGGGCTATTGGGTGGAGAGGATACTGTGGTTAAATTTTCAATTTCTGAAGGAATCTTTAAAAATAGATCTAAAAATGTACAAACTCTTTGTAAACAAACCAAAAAATAAATCAATATTGATTTTGGAGTTAAGACTTTATCCGTATGAAGTTTGTGTTTTGCCCAGTGAACCCTTTAGCTTAGGTGAGTGCGAGGAGGTACGTGGCTTCAGTTTGAGGTTAAATTATTCAGAACATTCCCCCTTATTTTCGTATGCTGCCTAAGCTGGCGCGGTTCTGTAATTGGTCTGTTCTATATGGTAAATTCAGATGAATATTCAGTAGAAAAAATTAATCCAGTCCACTGGAAGCATTTTATTTACTCTCAGTGTTTCAGTAGAACATAAAATTCTCTTAAGGGTGTGTCTTTCTGGGATTTTTACTGGGATTTTGAAACCATAGGAAATTCTCCCAGATTAGATACATGCAGCCCTATGTTCTCACCTGCAAACATTAAGCTCAGCTCACAGAACTGAGTTCACCATGTTTAGGTATTTAATAACTTGTTGTAGAGATTGTGGAAGAACAGTTGAACTGATTTCTGACCTGGAATCAATGTATCTGCCCTGCACAAGAGTTTCTAACCCTAGCAAGAACCAAACAGGCTCTGCCGAAGCCAGGTGTGTGCACCTCTGCTACACAATATCTATCTAAAAAAGCCTCGAGGTAACTGGCTGTGCGTTCATAAGGAATTCACTCTCTAGTCTTCTACAGGCTGTACAGGATACTGCTGCAATTTGGATAGGAAGGTGAAGAGTCAACTCTAATGAGCAATGTCAAAAATAGAGAGTTAAGTCTTGTGAACTACAATGGCACTCAAAATCAGTCAGTAAACATAGCTTTTAAGTCTTAATTGCAGACTGTGCTATCAGGAAAGCAGCTTAATTCTTTGTTGTGTTTATATGATGCCTTTGCAATGTAGTAATAGATTGTGACAAAACTGATCCTTTTTAAAATGTACTCATTTCAGGTCCTTGGACACTTCACATCGGCATCTGCAGCAGGATAAAAGCAAGATTTCACCTTGCATGCCAATTTTAATGAATGTCTTCCCCTGCATTTCTCAATTAACTTTGAATTCTGAGTGCTGACAGATAGTTTCTTCAACATCCACTTTAAAAAGTATCTAATTCTTGTTAGAAACCATAGAAAGCTCTAAACACATTTCAGGATTGATATTCTGTCTGTCCCTTTTGCTACTGTTAATGTAGTCGTTCCAACAGGCAATAAACATTTTGAATTTTGCCATTACAGAAAAATCTGTAACAGGAGACACTGTGCTTTCTTATGTAAGTGAATGGAGTATGGCTTGATTCACCAATTTAAATCAGTAGTTCAGCTGGGGTTTGAACAGGTGGCAGATAGTTTGGAAGAATTACTTGGACTCAGGAAAAGAACAGACCACTGCTTTTTTCTAGGCATCACTGTCATCTTCTTAAAGCTAGTGGGAATCACCAGCACCATAATACCCTGATTGCTTCTGTACAGTGGAGATGATGATAAAAATGGTTAAAAAATATACGTGCAACCTAAGTCCTATTGACTCAAGTTCCTGATGTGAAACTGTGGCCTTTTGAAAATTTTAGTGATTTCCATAAGCTACAAATTGTGAATATTATTGAAGCTAAGACTTTAATCTAATTACAGAATCCAAGATTTTAAAAAAAAAGGCTTAAGAATAAATTAAATTTTATGTAATTTATTGTGTTTATTCTAGTATTCATTGGAGTTACTAATGCTCAAGTTTTTCTTAGAAATTTTGAATTCTACATGCTTAATGTATGGCTATATCTATTGGGACCAGAGCCACAGAGAATTATTTGCTGCTTCTGGAAAATTCTGTGAAGACAGATGAACGATTCCCAACACAAGGCTATTGTGTTTGAAGGTGGCAACAAATGTGCTTAGTTTGCTAAAGCTTCATGGGAAATTGGATGCCTCATGTGGGTCAAATGAGCATCCCCATTGTTACAGGAAGGACTAGTAGTTGCCTGAGCTGTACTGTAAGATTTTACTTGCCATGCATAATTAAAGACATGGTAGCCTATTACTGTGAAAGCAGTTAGGTTAACCCAGGGTTAAGACAGCACCATCCAAGACGCAGAAGTCAGGAGAAGGGGCGTCAGCACCTCAATAGCTGTTTGCCTAGCTGGTTCCATGTGCAGAGAAAATCTTAAGCTGACTTTGTTGAACTTGGCATCACCTGACTCCCACAGACCTCAATTCTTGTCACTGTGGGAGGATGCCATACATAAACTGAGCTGACATGAATAAACAAGTGCAGTGTTCTGCCAGGAATAGTGCTAAGGTGATGATTGTGTGTCCTGCCAACCTTTGAAAATATTCTTGAAAGTGTTTTCTGTGGTTTCCTAGGCAGGGACCTCACACAAATAAAACCAGGAATGCAATTTACCCCAAACCGTAAGCTAATATAGAGTTCAAAGAGAATAATCAATCAGAAAATGGAAAGCATTCTGTGGACAAATTTCTGTTTGCAGATGTTCTCTTTTCATTTAATACTGTGCTGTAGGCTTCTGGACTATCTCAAATATTTTGCAACAAAACTGTTGAGACTATGTGGATGTGCTTGTGAGGGAGATTTTAAGTTTCACTTCCAGAATGAGTGAAAGTGTCTCTTAGCTTTAATATTAGAGATATCCAGAGAAGAACATACTGAATCAATGTGTAAATCTGTTTATAAAAAGAGGACAAAACCAGAAGATCCACCTGCTGAACTTTTTGTTATAAACACTAGCAATCCTATAAATCATATTTGGGTAGTACCTGGTACTCTTAATATGACTGCAGAATATACTCGGTGCCCCGCTTGCTGGATGAGAGGTCAGCAATGTGATTTTAATAATGTATGTGTAAGCGAGAAGGCTCCAGACGTAGAGGTGGCAGTGGGATTGCAGTGCTGATGAGGAGACCAGGGCAGTTCTTTTCCCCACTGGCAAGAGGAATCGGACAAAACAGCAAAGGATTTTGTGGGCATAACATACTGTAAATGTAGAGACTGAGAGGCAACTTTTCCATTAGGAAATTGAAATAAAGTGGAATTAGAGTAACACATTAAAACTAAATGTTGCTTAAAATACCATAAGCATAGTGACTACCTAAATTCTTTCCCTAGCTGGAGTTGTCCGAGTTATGTTTTCACTGTGTCTCTGCTAGCCTACACTGTGCAGAAGGACCTAGAAATTCATTGATCACCCTGTTTTTACTCAGTGTGACTGATGTCCTGTAATGGATTCAGCTAACAGGAACCAAATCTGATACTGTCAAATAAGATTAGCAGCCAAGCTGGCAGATTTGAGCTCTGTCTGAATGCAGACTGGATAGGGGTCAGTGGTTTTCCTTTGGTATCTTGAGCAGGTTGGTGGTGTTGGATTTCGTATTCCACAATGGTCTTTGAGATTAGTCTGTGCACTGTGGTGACCTTTTTCTTCTCATCAAATTTATATTCAGATAGCTCTGATTCCTTCTCCCATATCTTTTGTCTTGCGAGCTCTGTGTTTCATTTGTGGAAGGGAAATGCAGAAGGAAAAGGAAAAGCTCCTCAACATGCAGTTTTGAAGTTTGAGGAAACCATAGAATTCCCAGAGTGTGTTTCTAAATTTATTGAGGCCAGAGAGCTCTAAGTATGTTTGTGTCTAAATTGCACCCACAGTACCCTGTACTGGGTCATTTGTTCCCTTCTATCTTTAATAAAAAACTGTGTCCTGCTGAAAAAACATGTTACATTTAAACTATTACGTTGCTATTTAAATTTTCTTAGCCATCCTAAGGTTTCCCATTTTCCATGTTTTGATCTGTAGTGGCCGCAAAGACCTCTGTTTTCATTACCTCCAGGCTGAACTAATGCACTGATTAAAACCTAGAATATAACGTGAATGTTTGGTACTAAGAGTCAGTGTTTAACTCTCTGAACATTAGTAATGTTTCAAATAAAGGGATCGCTTTTTGTACATGAGAGAATTTCTCAGCAACACATTGTGCTAGCTTCTAATCTGAGGAAAAAAATACCAGACTTGTATCTTAGAAGACTGAGTTATGTCAGAAGTCTGATTTGAGATTTTCTGAATAGGAGCATTAGTCTCATATAATTTGGGAATAAAACATTTGATTACTTTTACTGTTTAGTCTCCTACCATTTGTGATAACTTTTATCACAAGCTTCTGTATGTTGAAGTCTTGAAGTAAGGAATATTAGTCTTCTGAATGTATCTGTAAGTTGACATTGCTCATTCCCTTCTGAAAGTATAGTTTAACTTTTCTTAAATTTCTCTCCTTCAGTGCTAAACAAATTCTGTTTCTGCATGTCTAAATCTAGGTGGATGCGTTACGATTACGTCTGGAAGAGAAGGAGACTATGCTAAATAAGAAGACAAAACAGATTCAGGAGATGGCAGAGGAGAAGGGGACTCAAGCAGGAGAGATCCATGACCTCAAGGACATGTTGGACGTGAAGGAACGCAAAGTGAATGTTCTTCAAAAGAAGGTAAGATTGTAGCAGTCTCAGTCAGATATGCAACACTGATGCATGTCGATTAATAAGTCTGTCAAAAAATCTGAAGTAGAAGTTACATTTTGGAGATTAATGGTTGAGTCCTTTCATGTAATGGGAAGATGGTGAGTGATGAACTTCGTTTTGAAGGAAAAAAAAAAGAAAGAACCCAAAGCAAAGGTTGTGACCTTTCAGTGGTTGCACGCACTGCTTCTGCCTCCAGTTCATTGCTAACAATGAAATGTTTGTTGGAGGGCCTGCAAATCATCTGAAGAATCAATCCTTTCACACCCATCACCTTAACAAAGCCATGCTGATTTGAAGCACAGGGCACATGGTCACTTGGTCACACTTCAGTGTGTGACTAAATGAATAAGGAGTTGTATCAATACAAGCAATTAGAATGATTCCTCTGTAACTTATAAAGTTCTTCCCGAACTTTCCTATAACTTTCATTAGAAATGCTGTTTTATCATACTTAATATTTCTTGGAAAGTAGTAGAACAGGATAATCAGGGTCCAGACTATTCTGTGTATCTTTCTGGATAAGAAAATGTAGATCTTGCCAGTGAAGTGGGGAAGGTCTGGATAAGAAAATGTAGACCCTGTCAGGGAAATCGGAGAGGTTTCCCAAAGGGCATTGAGTCCTAGGGCAGAGAATGTCATTATGGATGGTGGTTTGCAAATGGCACACTATGTTTCCCAAACAACTGCTGCACATGGTAAAAAGAGTGAAATGCATGTATGACCATAAATTTCAATGTAAAGAATATTTCTTCCATTGTACTTCTGGAGAAGCTGCTCTTGAAGCTCATACGTGATGTATTAGGCTGTGAACATGGGGTTTTTTCTACATTCTATGGAATTGTAATTTTAATAGTTCAGAATATTGATTAATTTTCGACATCTGGCCAATGTCTTTTCTTCTAGTATAGAGATATGAGTCATGAGGGTTTAGGTCATATTCAGTTCTATTACAGCAAACTTCATGCAGGAATGGAAGTTCAGATATGGAATTTAGCCACAAATAAGTCATGTAATTCTACAACAGAGCCCTAATTTGCTGTCTTTATGGTCTCATTTTTTGACTGTTCATCTTTTTAGAAACCCTTCCAGCTTTCTAATTTTTGTGCTGTGCTTTCTCTTTGTCTTCAAAGTCAGCCATGCACACTCCACTTATTGAGATCCCAGACGAACGTTAAACCAAGACTTGGGGACTCTGACATTTGTGTAAATGTTAAATGTCAGTGAGGTTGTTTTACTCCTATTTGCTCTTAAACTTTTTTCAAATGTTCTCTTATTTGCTCCACTTAACTCTTTGGGATGGTCTTTCATTTGTTCATTTATAGGCATTGCTAAAGGTTGTCTTTTTTTTATGCTTGTTTTCTTGAGACCACTGTAATCCATATTAAGACAGTTTCATCTTGTCTCTTCATGTGGCTAGCCTTTTTTTTGTTTTAGGTTTGTTTTTGCAGCTTTCAAGTAAAGTACCTGGTCTTTTCACACTGGAAATTATAGGCACAAGCTAAACGTCTAAAACCTAAAGGTTTTTAGATCTTGTTCTCCTAGATAGCTCAACAGATGATAAGACTATCATAACAAACTGCAATTTGAGTTATTTGCAAACCTGCCTTTGAGCTTCTTAAACAAAGAAATGTATAACCTGTCTATAGAAAAATGTCTTTGCTACTGCTAATAAGAATGGCTTGCAGAGATTTGAATGTGCTTCAGCCTTCACGTTGTTAGAACCATTTCCTTGGACATGAACAGTTAAAATTAGGAAGTTTTAAAATCCAAAGATGACTTTTTCAATTTCTATAACTAGCAAACCTAGAATATTTTTATGGATAATCTAGCTGACAATATTTTTATCTGATACTTGTGGTGCAATATGGATTTTATTTTTTTTTTATATGGTCTAGGGTAAATGAGCACAGATTCAGTCCTTTAAAGATTTGGGATTGATGTCTGTAACTGTATTTTTTTTTCTTTGTTCCCCAGACCTGGAATGTAAGACTAGATTTGAGATTTTCTGTAGATTCGGCTTTGCATTTTCTTGTTCTCTCTAGCATTTTTCCACAGAAAAACAGAGCTTGAGAAAATAGCTAAGGAAAGACAGGTTTGTTTTTCTCTTATGGAAGTCATGAGAACTTGCATAAAGTCTGGTTTTAGTGCTGGAGAAAATTATTAAACCTCATTTTTATCTGATATATATGTATCTATCATTTTTTTGACTGTACAGATAGCTGTTAGTGGCCTCTCCCTGGAACTTCAGAATCTTGTATCTCCTCTCATATAAATGTTTTTCTCTTAAAGATTGTAAACTCTGATTTCCTTTTTCTTTTTTTGCATTTCTAGGCTGTGTCTTGTTATTAAAGTGGCTGATTTTCTGCTTTATCCAAGTACTGTCTTTGATACCTTCCAGGGCACTTCAGAATTTTATTTTCATTTAAAAAAAATTGCACCCTTTAAAACTTTTTCTTCTGTGAACAGTAGACTTTTTATTTCACCCTCTGATTATAAACGGGTATGTTCAGGCAGATTAGGTTTTATTCTGTATGTTCGAATTGAATATCTGGATGTTACAGTTTAATGTGTCTTCAGAGGTCATAGATAGGGTTTGCTTATTGGGTTTGTTGTTGGTTTTTTACTGCCTTAGCTATCTGATAATTAATGCTTTTTATTTAAGTGATACTTAGGCATTTGAGTATTGTGTGGTGTACAAGTGCTGGCATGTTGAAAGAATTTAACCAAATTACTAAATACATCATTTTTTACGAATACATCATTTTTTTAACCAAGTACTCTTCCTTCAACGCATACTCAGATTTGAAAATATTTTTGAAGTGGGTACTGTAATGAACTAAATTTTCAACACTAGTATTTTTTGAACGTTAGATTTACTTGCATAACTTACCTATTTAGGAAAAGTTGTTTACTTTCATTTGAAATATAGAGAGATCACCTCTGCTAGTAATGTAGCAAAATGCTATATGGCTGTGACAGATATTTGAACATTTGTTCTTTTTTTTTTTTTCATCTTCTGTGACTGTTTTAGATGTGCAATCACATATTCTGATGACACTACAAGAAATTGTTTGGTGTGGTGCCCAAAACTGTGCTATACTAAATTTCTGTAGTTTTTGTTCTTGAAACAAAAATTATTTAAATTGTACTCTGTACTACTGGGTCTCTGTTTGGATACATTGACACAGGCCTCTGCATGATTTGGTTCATGAGCTATTAATATCATTGGTGTATCAATTAAAGTTGGTGAACTAGACAGTGTACTTTTTGGTCATTCTGAAATCCAGTTGAAGTATATAATGAAAGTTTACTGGCTGATTAGACATCAAGCACAAGGCACAGAAAAAGATTATGAGCAACAAATATCTGAAAAATTAATATGACAATTGGCATCACTACTGATACCCAATAGTCACCAAAGTACATGTTCCAGGTTGCTGAGGAAACACGCACTTCACATTTTAAATTCTGGAGTCTTTCCAGTTCTGATCTCCTCTAGTGGTGCTGCTTGGTAGCACCTTTATTTGAGAGAGTAGAAATAAGGTAAGTGCTAGAAATTGGGAGGCTACAGAGATGACTTTTAGCTTTATGTCTGCAAATTTGAGCAAAAATTTAGTTTTGTAGAGCTTCAGGGTTTTTTCTTCTCATTTCATTGAAAATCAATCTTGCATAAAATCTTACTTAAAGTTGTTAAAATGTCAGGCAAGGGCAGAATGTCAAAAATAAATTAGGGGCCATGCTGGGCAAATTTGAAGTCTGGACCTGAAAAACATTAAATTGTGCTTCATTATTCTCTTTGCCAGATCTCTCTATCTATGCTGGTAGAGCAGGATGAAAAGAAATGGGGGTGGAAATCAATACTTTGCAATAAAAGCATTTTAGAGAAATAGCATTTAGGAGAAAAGATGAATAACAGTTACCCTGAAAGGAAAAAAAAACAGTGAACCCTTGCTTTGGGGAGAGGTCATGTTTTGTCTTGAGGAGGGGGTGTTAACACTCCATTCGGTGTGGAATTCAGCTGCAGGCAAATAAAGTGCAAGTTTTAGTGTCTGAACAGTTTTTTTTGACAGCTCTCCGTAGTCTATGTGGTAATTGACCTGTGATAAAGGAAGAACATAGATACTGGTTTTTTGAGGGGGGTAATGGTGGTCTTATTTTGTTTTGTGGCTGTGCTCATGTTACTTATCTAGCTGGTATTTGGGAAGACATGCTTTTCCTGCTGTTTTGGATAAGAAGCATTGCCTTTCTCCAGAGGAAAGAAATGCCCTCTGCTTTTTAAAAAAGTTTAGAAATCAAAATAAATATGCTTAATAAGAAATACTTTGTGGCAGGAAAGAAGGACTGCAAATTCAATTTAGAACTCAGTTGTTTAAAATAAGTAGTGATCATAGTTATTAAAACAGCAGTGTTGGTTTAGCAGTCATTAAGTTTTGAAGAACAGTGTTTGTACTTTAAAGATTATTTTCTTTTCATTGTCTCATCCATGAAGTAGATTTACATCTTCAGGCAGCTCTTCTGCCCAAACTCTGAAGAGACAAGAGAGCACAGAGAAGGAACTGCGTTTTCAAACATTGGATTCAGTTTATGGCTGTCTCATCTTTCCTGGTGCGACCTTGAACTTACCATCCAGATGAATGAATGTATACTAAGAATTAGTAAAATGCAGGATGGACTTTTAGGTATCACTTTGAGATTCTCTAAGATGACACTTAGTGCTTAAAAATCCTGCATTACGAACACGACATGCGGTGGCCTGTTGAAACCTGCAGCGTGTGTCTGAGTCTCTTGTGCTAACGATACAGAAGAGAACAAAGTGAAGCTGTCCTAACAAAGATGGTCCATATGCCCTCTTATTTAAGGCTGGATAATTTTTTGCCTCTGCAATATACCTGTGGGTATATTGCCCAGCTTCTACAGGGAGATAGAAGGAAGCCATGCCAGGCTTGCCAAGCTTTCTGTTCACCCAGGACTGGCGAAATAGCTACTTTTTTTCTACTCCCTCCCCGCCCCCACACCCACTCCTCCCTGCGCCCCCGCCCTGGAAGTCTGTGGGTGAACAAGCAGAGCAAATGTAAGAGTATTTCTGTAAATATCTCTCTGTCAGAAAAAGCCATACTTCTGCTCTTTTTTCTCCAAGTCTCAAGGCATGCCACTGAAGTGGCTCCAAATGCAGTTCAGAGGTTTCAACACCACAAAAAAAGACCTAAAGTCCCCACAGGCTTGTGCCAACTTCTTTATTAAAACTGACAGATGTGACCTCAAAGATGTGTCCCAGAAGGTCGTAGGGAACTTGTCCCTCTGTGTCCCTGAAGGGATATCAGTCCCTTCTGCTGATGCTTTTTCTTTCATTCAAGCCTTTCTGCTATAGGCTTGCTGACTGTCACTAAACATAACAATAAAATTGAAATTTATGGATTCTAGAAGTTTCCAGAGTCTTTCTATCTAACTTGTTACCTCATGTCTCAAAGAAGCCAGAGTCCCTTCTCTTTTCAGGAATATCCTAGTGGAATTACTTTACCATGTGGGATGGAATTTTAAGTAGAAGCATTATCTTCAGTTAGAGAAATAATAGGAAATATTAGGAATAGAAATAATAGAAAATATTAGACAAGCTTTTACTCCTTCATCCCTATCAAAATACGACTAGATAAAATCTTGTGGTAGCAATAAAAGAGCCAAAGAAGACTGGAGTGGCTTCTTTATATGAGTTACAATTCAGCATAATTATCCTGTGAGATTTTTTCATTTCCATCATTCAGGAAGAAGATTAATTGTTTAATTTCCACGTGGGAAATGAGGACACAACACAGAATGTATTTTCATTTTACAGTGAGCCATCACCACTTTGAAAATAGGATCCTTACTCTGCCCTTTTGACTTTCCACTTCTCTGAGAATCCATTGAGACTTTTTAGAGCAACTGCAGCCCAGCTCAGATGGCACAGTGTGTCTTCTTTCCTCTTCTGTGAGAGCATGCCTAATAAGACATTATTAGGGCAGGGGAAATACCTCAGCTTCTTCATACCGCTTTTCATCTCTTAGCTAGTTTAGTTTTAAAAGGTGCTGATTACCATATGGATCTTAGAGTTCATTACAGCAACTTCAAGTTCAGTGTCAGCAAGATCCCTCTCACAGGAGGCTGTAGCTTGTGAGGCTTGATGTTTTTTGGTTCTTTGTGAGCCATATAATAACATGCATTTTTCTGGTTTAGAATATGGGTCCTAAAAGGTCCCTAAACTTAGTTTCTACAGTGGGCAGGTAACCCATTGTTTACATGTGCCTGTAGAGGTGACAGTGTATTCTCCAGGGACTGACCTAAGGAAGACACTTTTGATCTTTTTGCCTAATCCATATCAGTCGTAGTAGATGCCTACCTTGCATCTACTGGCATTCTCATTGTGCAAAGACTTTTGGTTTCCAAAGAAGCACAGATTTCACGGCTCTCAGCTTGGTGCAGTTTGGCCCTCACCAGTGAGTTCACAACCTAGAGTAAGGGATACTTTGTTTAGGTTATAATAAACAGCACATGGTCTCTTGTACTAATTGGTGAAATTCCCTTTAGTCTGTTGGATACTTCATCATTAGTTATGGAAAACAAGAAGCTGATTCCTGGGCATTCTTGGCACATACTGAAGAGTTTGAATTGCTTTATGACATTAAATCAGATGTGGGAGAATTAGTACAGTAGCCTAAGCACAGCCTTCTGCTGGTGAAGAACCTTGTAAGAAGTTTTTGCACTGAAACATCAGTAGAGTAAGCATGACACTTTCTATTCCTAAGGGTCTTTGTTTGTTGCATTTCTAGTTTGATGGCAAATTATTTTCACAGAATCATGGATGATTGGGGTTGGAAGAGGCCTCTGGAGGGCATCTTGTCCAACCACCCTACTCAAGTAGAGCACCAAAAACCAGTTACCTAGGACCATGTCTAGACAGCTTTTGAATAGGGTTGCGTAAAAACCGCTTCTGTTAAACTTAAGAGCAGTGAAATCTGTGGCAGAGTTTACTTACAGGTGCATGACGTGAACTTGAATATTGTTTAGTAAAGTATGTGGGACATTTAAACTAGTGGAGGAGGCATAAGTTAAATTTGAAAAATTTTAAACAAAGGAAATTTTATGACATTTTGGTAACTTTTAGTGCACAGGTCTGGCTACCAATGCAGCAGCGATGTTAGAGGAACCTACTGTATTCAAAGTAAATTTTTAATCCTGGCTGTATTATAAATTAGAATTTTGTAAATGGAGAATATGCTGCTTTATTTTTTATAAACCTCTCTTTTGCTTCGGGCATTTTGTGATACTACAATAAAACTAAAAACATATGGATCATATGAGGATATATATGAATATTCCCAGATGTATGGTAATACCCTTTTAAAAAATCAAGTGTTCTGATGTGTGTAGAAAATAGCAAACCAATTTCTTATTTTGAGATCTAGTAATGTAAGGAACATTTAATTTATATTGGTGTTATTAGAGAATCTTGCCTGTTGCCTTTAGTAACTGAAATACTTGATTTTTCTTTTTTTCCTGAAGTGACTCCTCTTAGATAAGTAGTTTAAAAAGAAGGAAAACAGGACTGTGAGGTTAATGATGTTAGCTTTGTAGTTCAGTTATTGTAGCTGGCTCATGTAAGGGTTTAAAACTGATATACATTGCTATAATAGCGTCACATAAGATTGCTACCAATAGCAAAGTTACAAGAAAACTCCATTGGAGTTTCTGGAATTATCTGTGCTCCAGTATTTAAAAAAACCTTAAAATACAATTCGTATATGGAAGGAATATTTTTTTTTTAGTATCCCTCAAAGAGGTGCAGTAATTTTAATATTACATCCTCTTGTGCCTTGAGATAACCTCTTGATTGGCAAGATGGAACATTACTCATAGGTAGCGGAACTGACAAATTCTGGTTTCTTGAAGGGATCTGGGAAAACAGCCAACGGTGGGGCCTCTTGGCTTCATTATAAATTAAATGTGTAGTTTTTCTGGCAAGATAAAGCTAATAAGCTTTGTTGGTGTATTTGCTGTCGTACTGGACAAATATGAAGTTCCCTATGATTGAAGAGGCAGGAAAAGCAAGGGTGTATGCCATTTTTGAGGTTGCTTACATCAGTCTTCCTCACATGGCTTTTCGTTGCCTCCTGGGTTGCAAGACTTGACAATTTCCAGCGCTTTCATCACCAGGCGTCCAGGCATTTTCTGCCTCTGGGGGATTGTCTGAGCCGTGTCTGGAACAGACGTTAATGTTTGCATTAGCCAACTTACGGATCTTCACTCAAACAAGGAAGGAGTTATTTTTTCAGTTTAAATCAATAATTTCCTGGGCCCAAGAGTGAATTTTGAATCCACTCGGCTAGACAGTCTTCTAGGGTGGATCTCTGCACAATATTTGTATTAGGACCGTTGTAACACACAAGTACGTGAATAGCTTTCAAACCTGTGATTTCACTTAGCCAAAGGATGAGAAAACTGTTTAGTATGGAGTAGTATCACTAGGAGAAACTAGATTGCCTCATCCCAGGTTAACAGACATTTTATATTTAGAATACTCCTCTGCATGATGAAGGGTTTGCATATGTTCCAGCAAAGGTAGGTGGTAGATAGTTTTAAACACAGAACTTCTGGTTAAGGAGGACCACTTTCCTCTCCCTTCCAGCCTTTATTTCATTAGAGATTGGAGTGTTGATTGCCTAAAGCAGTCCGTGTTATAAAATGGGAAAGAACAAAGTAAAACAATGGCACTAATATAATACAATATAATAGGTTCTTAAATTCCCGTGTACTTTTTTTCAGCATGGACCGTGAAAGAATTTTGGCAGATTGATATTTTGTCACCTATCACTGTGTATTTTCAAGTAATTCTGTAAGAGCAGTGATAGTTAAACACTCAAGAATACACTCCCTCCCTCCCTCCTTCTCTCTCTCATGTTTAGTGTTTACAGTATGACTTCCTAATCCCTTCCTATTCACCCTTTCTAGGAGAATGAAACGGGACAATTACAGTTGACTGGGCATGTTTTACACTGGGATTAGAACCATCCTTCCTTTCCAGAGCACTCTCCTCTGATTTAGGGTGGTTTTACCTTACAGTATTTCTTTGATCATTTTAATAAATCAGGGATTTGAACAAAGTTAATCAGTGTCTGAATCCAAATCTCATTTAAAATCTTTGTACAGCCTTCTGCTTGAGTGATCCTAAATGATGATGTAAATGCAGTTTAGTTTGCTGTGAGGATTTCCTTTATAGTCAACATTAAGTCTCGTGTTCCCATCCCATCCATTGGTTTGCCTCAGTGTTTGGCCTTTTCTGCTCCCTGGTTTTCATTGCTGGGTATCGCAGTGCTGTCATGAGTTAAGCCTTTCCTTTCTTCATGTCTTTTCTTGCCACCCTTTTGTCTCTAATGACAGTGTGCTGTGTAGCACTGTACTGTGTATGTGTCTAAGCAGGGATGTGTATCTTACTCTAGCAAGTCAGGAAAATAGCATTAGTATTTCTGAGTGCATGGGATCAAGTTGCCATAGAATGAAGAGTGTTTATTTCAAAATAATCAATGAAACACTGTACTTGGTCTATCCAAGAAAAGGATTTTAATATAGTAAGTTTTTCACTTGACTTTTTAAAATGTTAACCTTGTGAAGCTCAAGCTATTTTAAAAGCAATGTCACAACTTCTTTTTCTGCTTCTTACAAAGTAGAATATTAGAATTAAGTTAACATTTACTGGTTCCAATTTTTCCCTTGTTTTATCAGCCTTACGCAATTTAAGTAGTTTTGGTTTTCCTTATTTTGAACATTTGAGAACCATCAATATGAAAATATTCCAAATTACAGTATTTGTATTTTTGTCTATAATGAATCCTACTAAATCAAATCTCTGCATATTTATTGTCAAAGACTTTCCTGGGACTTGAAACAGGAATGAGCGAATGTCCTCCAGAGATTTGGGGGTTTAAATACGTTTGTATTTGGTGGGTCTTGGGAATAAAACTTTAGAAAGCATAGTCGCAGAGATGGCTCATAATGTCAGGACACAGCTGAAAGGAGAATTAGTATGATGTTATTCTGCATGATTAGGCCAGGTTTTCAGCAGAATGGATGTTATCCACGATTAGATTTTGAAATAAATTGCCAAGTGATTTCAATTATTGTTCTCCGTCTAAGTGACATTTTGGCATATATGAAGCAAATGGGCAATATATAAACATGGTGTTTCATTGAAGAGAAGAAGCTGAGTCTAAATGAATTTGTTTTGCTATTTGTGATGGCATGGTTCTGTTTTGAATTTCTTGGGTGAATGAAAGTATTGTGCTCAAGTTGGAACCAAAGTACTGCTTTAACAAACAACCCAGTTTGAAATCTTTTTGGTGGTCAATAATGGGTACGTTCTCTTTAGCTGATGAATGGCAGCAAAGCCAAGGGGTCACCCAGTGAAGCGTTAAGATGAAACAGTGACACAGATATTTTTTTTTTAATATATTTTTTATGGATTATGTAATTAAGCATATGTACTTTTGCAACTGGCTCACATACTGTGAGGAGAAACAAATCTCTTATGAACAGTTTTTATACTTTTGTTACTTAATTTGCATTTTACATAAATTATTGTCTATTCAAATTAAAACCTGTTTGCTTTGAGACATAATCGAAAGAGCGCCTCCCTCGGCTCCCCTCCCTTCGAAATCCTCTCAGCCAGCATCCGTGATAGGATTTTACAATTCAAAGACTCTGCTTTTGTCTAGGTTAGGCTATTGATATTATTGAGCCTCCTCAGAATGAAACAATTCCTTAACTAAATTTAACTGTTTTACAGCTGTCTAAGGATGTGAGTCATTGCTAATGCACAAATTTTTCTAGGCAAATACTTTGGAACTGAGACAATGCTTAAGAACATATACATTGGCTCCCCTGAAAATGCAAATATTAGGTCATTTATCAACTCAAAATTCAGTCTTCAGCCTTGGGGTTCTAAAACCTTTTGGGCTTTTTTTGTGGATTTGTTTTTTTTAATTCACGAATTGAATTATGCTGGAATCTCCTTAGAAGCTTGTAAGGATATGCCTCTCAGTATCAGTTTTCAGAAATAGCAAACTTCAGCAATAGGATGGTGTTAGATGGTTTGAAGGAAATTCAGGCTAGTTAATAACAGGACAGAAGGACTGCAAACATGATAGTAATATTCTTAGAATACATCTGGTTTAAATACTGTTTATTACAGAGAATATGACAATACAGAAAAATATTTGGAATGTACAATAATTACAGTCCAGTTTATGGTGACTGTTCGTGTTAGTTCTACTTTTCAGTGTTCCATCAGCAAACCGCTGCTACCAGAGGATGATAAGGCATGCAAAGGAAAGGAGGACAAAAGGAAACAAAGGGATGGAAGTGTCCTTAGAGATTATTTATGTAAATATAGATGAACTATTTTTCTGGTGGATGTAAATACACTTGCAAAGCACCTTAGTATAAGAAAGCACCAGAAGGACAATAGCGTTTTGGATCAATGTTAATTGTCTGTTGCTTCTTCACTGAGGGTGCAAAATAATTGACTGTCTATACAAGTCAAGTCAATTTGCGTTGTAGCAGTATTTCTTCCTGCATGCTCTTCTTTTCTCTACCTTATTGCCTAAGTGTGTGTTCAAAGTCAGGTCAAGAATAAAGCATTAATTGCATTAGTTGTCCTATCTAATTCTTAGATTTTTTTTCTAATCTTTGTTGTAGCTGTGGGCATGTTTTGTCCGTTTGAAGCCGTATCAATGTACCTGGTTGTGGTCCATACGTTTCTATGACAAATAAGTCTTTATTTTGAGTAGAAATTAAAAATCAATAAATTCTGTGTGCTTTCTAGGCTACATAGAAATAAGATATTTTATTTGTAAAACTAAACTCTGTAGATCTTTGTGCTAACTTCAAAGGATTAGTTATCACAAGATTAAAAATGACAAAAATGTTTTGTTTTCTGAAAAAGCAAGCAATTTTTTTTTTTTTGGGCTACTATTCTGAATTTTATCTGGATCTAAGTAGTAGTAGATAAGCATGACTATTAGGTGTACCACT
>VZTU01035132.1:1921-12101 GCA_013400835.1 Zapornia atra | reverse complement strand
AGGTGTACCACTATGCTGGACTTTTTCCCCCATTGAAATTCTCTTTTTTCCTGTCCTTCTCCATGCCTTTCACACCTCCTCAAGCCTGGTCCTCTTTCTTAAGCCACCAGGATGTTCCTCTGTAGCCCATGGCCACTGAAGAAGTCTCCTGATACAAAATTCTTCGCATGAGTTACAGAATCCCACTGTGTCAGGTTCTGCAACATGAGGGCATTTCCAAATTGCACAACGATATTACAGTGTGCTGTTGCGAAGACAATAATGTTCCAGACACCACCACTGGTATCTTGCATTTCCTATTGCCTTTAATTTACTTTACACTCAACAAACTCTACAAAATTCATTGATAGGCAAACTATTTGAAGGTGATTTTTTTGTATGATGATTCAAGAACAGGAATCTCTGAATATAACTTGACAACAGTGTAACCATATTTATATCAGTTAGTTGGATCATAAATTTAAAAAAGCATACTGGATGCAGCTGAACTTTGGAAGTTCTGACTTGTGTTTGCCAAAATTCTACTTTAAAAAGGGAAATTGTTTTGATCTATCCTGAACTTCAAAACAACTTAAAAATCTTGCCTGACTAGAAGACATGGTATGCCCAAAGCTTCAGTATTCATTCAGCTTGAGCACATTGTTGCTATTCTTGGGAATTTAACCTTTAAAATTAATGGCAAGAACATTACTTTCATTTTAATTGATTCAATACAGTAATATGAATAATATCTACTCATGTGGCAGACCTTATTGCACTGTGGACTTTAAAAGCAATACCTTGTATTGGAGGTTCAGATGCAGCCAACACACATTTAAAAGATCAGATTTTGTTTCCATCCATGCAGTGGTGAGCTTTACTTCCCCTCACACCCAGGAACTTGTTAACACTAAACTAAATGTGGATTTTTGGAATTCATGCAAGACTGTTGTTGTGCTATTTTTGCAAGATTTGCAATGGAAAGACAGTTGCAATGATGAGGTTTTCAGTGCAACCTTTATAAAACTGGAGCTCAGTCTTATAAAACTGACCAGTAATATCTACTTACAGGCTTTCATCATGGTCTCCAGAAAGTGATTATCAGAAACACAGTAGTATTACAAATCCAGTAGTATAGCTGTCTTTTAACAGTCTCTCAAGACTTAAGGTGACATCTTGAATTCAGATCCATCTCAATTTTCTAGAGCAAATATCTTGCCCCTTCTTCTGAAGTAAATTTTTTGGTCTAATACAGTAATGTGATCGAGTCTGTTGTAACTTACGTTCTCATCCTGATTTTGATGCAGGCCCATCTTTCTTAGCTTCTCAAATGTGTCTAGGAAAACTAAGTCTGACTGCAGGCTACCAAATTTTTATCATGGTATTAGTATTCTTACAGCGAAGGGAGTGGCATGTCTCCAACTAGACAGAATTGCAGCTCTTCTGCCATCGCACACCTGTTTACTTGCATACTCTGTCTTCCACAGTAGCTTTTTTTGCCCTCATGTTAATATTCCTGACACAGAATAACCTCAGCTTGTGATCTCTGAGAATCCGTCCTCTCCTTGAAGTCATTGACTCTGGGCCTGATGTGACCAATAGCGCCTGTACAAAAACCACAGAAGAACTGTTTGGAGAGCTCACAGCTTATGTCGTGTTCTTTATTTGGCTGACACTGTCACAGGAATAGAACAGAAAACCTCTCAACCCACCTGATTATTTAGGTCCTTTCTACAGTACTGCTAGCACTGAATGAAAGCTGGCATCGTAAGAGCGGGAAGCTTAGCAGTACCATGAGATATTCTTTTGTATATCTGTTCTTGTAATACAATCAAGCAATATCATGAGGTATTAAATTGATCATCTTCTGTATGTTCAGTATATATCGTGATGAAGGTGTCATGTCACTGATCAAAACAATCTCTTTGTGGAGCTGCACCGAAGAAGTCAAGTGCAGAGTGTAAGCAAAAGCATTTTTATCTGTTCATATCAAAAACTAC
Organism: Zapornia atra; assembly: GCA_013400835.1. Lineage (NCBI taxonomy): Eukaryota > Metazoa > Chordata > Aves > Gruiformes > Rallidae > Zapornia > Zapornia atra. Next base: position 10,122 of record VZTU01035132.1, on the reverse strand, counting down.
AGTGGGAGATTTGTTTCCAGGGGAGTAATATAGGTAATTACTACATATTTGAGATACACAATGAACTTTCTCAAGGTGAAAATTATTTTAAATTTTGCATTTAAAATTTTTATTTTTCATTTTAAAAAATCTTTCAAAAAATTATTAGATCTTCATATTTCTAAGTGGATTCTTTCACTTTTTTCTTACTCTCTCAGAATGAACTAAGTTAAAGGGCTTCCACCACTTTTTTTTTTTCTTTCACCGCTTTATTGCTTTTACAAGTCAAACAGGATAGCAAGAAGAAAATTAGAAGTGGAAAATGAAACATAAATACAGCTAATTGTTACGACACATGTGATGAAAAAAGTTACTATTGTAAAGTGTTGATCTTTGATTAAAACCAAATCTTTTGAATGAGGAAAATTTTCTTTTCCAATAACAGTGTGGGGAGAAAAAAAAGATACTGAATGACCAGTTCATGAACCCACTTAATTTACTGTAACTTGGAAGTCACTGGTACAATAAAAATTGCTTCCAAGTGTTCAATTTCTACATAACCTGGGGTTGACGATGGTTCTGCAGAAAGATTTCTTGGTTGAAGCATGGTATGAAGGATCTGCTAGTAACCTAGAGGAATTTGGGAATCTAGTGGTCTTGATGGATATTAAACTAGATGTGTATTCTTTAAATCCTTGGGCTGTTTTTAATTTGCATTTGCTTGGGGTTTTCAGTGAGATTGGTATTTGCAATAAGTAGAATTCTTCTTTGCCTTTGGAACAGAACGCTAGAGGAAACTTCTCTTGCCTCTGCTCCTGTGCTTTAGGGCTGGAAGGCAAAATAATTAGTTCCACACAACTAGGAATAAATCACCCAGGTTGAAACATGATAATGCTTGACAACTGGTAATCTTGGAAAAAAATATTTCAGTAAATCATTATTGATGAGGAAATTGCTATGCAGAGCAGGTGATTCCAATGTCTGTAAGTGTACCTTTAAGGTAAACTTAGTGTCGCTAAATCACCCATTGATTGCAGTCTTTACCCTGCAAAATAACTATATATGGCACAAATAAAAAGGTTAATAATCTACTACTAATAAATATTTTTTATTTTTCATTTTTTAGAAATGCTGTACAGTGCTATATATACCTTAGGGTTGTAGAACATTTCAGAGGAAATTTATCATCTTCCAAATATTTGAAGACTAAACAGTGCTGATTCAATCCTTGTCCCTTTATGTTTTCATGGGGACTTGGAGATTCCATTGCAGTTTATTTCATCTTTTGTTAGGGAGAAAAGAAAGATCCTGTTGTGGTTATCTGTTATCTGGGGTAGGAGAAAAGGATGGTAAAACAAATTTAACATATATTATGTATTGTTTTTGAAAAGGATTCTCAAACTAGTTGCAAGGACATAATAGCAGATTTCTTCCTTAATTAAGTACGTGGGCAAAGTTAGACTATTCTTTGCGCTTTTTTTTCTTCAGATTGTGTATTTTTGGACAACCTGTCATTTAGCCCTTATGTGATACGGTAGTGCAGGTCTGAGAGAAAAATTAAATAAATGCAATTATTTTATTGTGGGTTGTAATTTCATGAAGGAAATTTTGCGTCTACTACTGTACAAGTGTTTCAATTTGGATACGTCAACTGATCCAAATTCTAGTTCCTGTAGTTTTAAGGGCATGTCCTTGTTGGGGACCATCATTTATCTGACCCTGCAAAAACGCATAGTTGTAAGTAGAGGTGTGAGGTTTTTTTGGTAGTGCCTAGCTATTGGCCTGACTCGGAACATTTCAATGTACTTGCTGTTCCCTGCATGATAACAAAATTTATTTCTCCAGACTGAAAAGCATACGTGTAGAAATGAAAGAATAGACAGGTTCACACTTTCTACATGAGACTTTTAAAAAAAATATTTTTTTTATATATATATACACACACACAGGAGGGTGCAGTTGGAATGGGAAGATGCAGTAGTCCTGTATGGTACTGTTGTACAGCTGTCATCTTACTCTGGTCACAGTAGACACTGAAACACAAAAATGCATGCTGTGCTTGTGCAAATGCTTGTGCTGCCTTGGAAGGCATCTTAATATACGTTGAAGCTGAGTTATTTAGCTGTCTCTTGTGTGTGGTTTGCTCGCAGCAGAAAGTCATCCTGCACTATCCCCTCTTCAGCCTGTTGGAGCCTTCGCGAAAGGGTTTCGCCTCCAGAAGTAAACACGAGTCTAAGAATAGCTCGCCCTTCTTTGTAGTATATTTTCATGGTTGGCTGTCTAAACAGCCAGCCTGTCTAGACAGCGGACGACACTGAAAGCTTGTAATGTCAAAAGCAGCCACGTAGGTTACTCTTGGGGATCTTACCTCCTCAGTAGCTGCACGTGTGGGCGCCAGGAAATCTTTTCAGACAGAACTAGTAGGGTTCTTTCTGAAGCTCCATGGCTGCAAGAATATGCTAGTAATGCATTAAATAATAGATATGAGTGCATGAAGAACAAATTTTCAATTCTTACTGTTATTTCTGACTCACATGATATGTCTAGGCTTTTTTCGTGCTCTTTAAAATTTGCTTTGTAGCATCATTTCTGTTGTGCCCAAATTTAAATGTTAAGCTTAACTTGGAGGCCTGATACTTTTTTCTAGTAGAAACCAATGACAAAGTTAATCCAAAACCAATTTCAGTCCATTCCTTAGAAAAAAACAACCAAAACCCCTTACATAGTTCTGCTGCTATCAATAATACACAATTTGTGTAAAAAGCTGTATTGAAAATTTGCATGTGCTAGCATAAGGGGAAGAAAAAAAAAAGGGTATGAAGAATCTTACACCAGGAGACTCTTTCTACAGTCATGGGTCACAGAGAAACATTGTAGAATCATAGAATCATAGAATCTCCTGAGTTGGAAGGGACCCATAAGGATCATCCAGTCCAACTCCTGGCTCCACACAGGGCCAGCCAAGTTAGAGCATGTGACTGAGGGCATCGTCCAGATGCTTCTTGAACTCAGTGAAGCTCCGTGATGTGACAGCTTCCCTGGGGAGCCCGTTCCAGTGCCGAAGCACCCTACCAGTGAAGAACCTCTTCCTAATATTCCACCTAAACCCCGCCTGTCGCAGGATTTCCCTGAGTTAGGTTGTTCTTTCTCCTAGCTTCCACTTGGAACACATCTACTGCTGTTTGTGACTAGATATTCAGCCCCCTGCATAATCTTTTACATTTATCATTATGATCCAGACCATTTTCTAAAACTATGTTCTGGATGTAATTTTAATAGACATAGCAAAGTAGTAGTCGATGTATCAATGTAGCCATTTGCTCTGTAGTCACAGCAGCTTAGTTTTGGAAGAGTAAAACATGGAGATAGTTGCTGTATTCCCAGTAACTGAGGAGCTGCTAGCTGCTGCTCAACAGATGAATCAAAAAGTCTAATTAATGCTTCAATTTAGTTTACTAAATACTGGACCCTATAGCCTTTGGGGTTGTCTGGTTACATAATTTCCTACAAATGTCTTTGAAAGAATAGCTTCCTACAAGATGGGTACCTTACGTGTCACCTCACCTGTCAGTTCTCCAGTTTACGATGCATGTTTGGTGATGCAAGAAGAACTTGTCAGGAACATCAAAAGGGAAGCAGCTGAAAAATCTGTATCCAGTTTAATCCTTTGCTGATAAATTTGTGTTCAATAGGTTATCATAATGTTAATACATATGTTTCTTGTGATACATAAAAAGAGTTTAGCATTGGGTCTGCTCAGTCTGTCAAAAGATATATTCAGAACTCATCAACTGATTGCATTCTACATGAAAAGAAAACAAGGCTGATGTATTTTCTACCCAGGGAATGACACTTTGTGTTAGTCTGCCATATAGCAAGCTACCATCTAATATGAAAAAGCAACATGCTGGTACCATAAAGAATATGATGGTACCAAAGGAAATACTTCAAATAAAACTCCTTCACAACTTCTTAATAAAATTATTAAGTGCCTGTTTTGGTTTATATGTGCAGTAATGGTTTTCTCAGCTGTTTTCATTTCATCAATTGTTTACACATTGATCATCCTTCAGTAATCACACAGTACCCAACATCCTCAGGAATTAGGAATAATGCCCTTTTTTATGTTGTCCTTGTAAATCCTTTTTAGACTTCTTTCTTCTGAATTCTCTCGTGGTTTATGGGAAAGGTTACCGGTCCCTTGGTGTAGTATTTGATGGGTTTGGTTCCATTGCTTGATGTTTTGATGTAGGATTATAGGAACTAGGCTCTTGCCTACTTGCTTTGCTTTAAAAATATTTCTGAGTTTAATATACTCCTAAGATGACTCTGGATGATTTTTTTCTTGCTCCTTTCTTAAAATTTACTCTTTCTCATTAAGATTGAAAATCTTCAAGAACAGTTAAGAGACAAGGAGAAGCAAATGAGCAGCTTAAAGGATCGAGTGAAATCCTTGCAGGCCGACACGACAAATACCGACACTGCCTTGACCACACTGGAGGAAGCACTGGCAGAAAAAGTGAGTATGGAAAGCGTAAGTTCCTTCCTTTGAAAGGTCCTTCTACTAACAACCTCTCTAAAGTAATTTTTCCCGTGTGTTTTCTGGATTCTTGTGCAAGACATCATTAATGCAATTGCCCCAGTGACATCCTTTGTCTGCTGGCTGAGGAGGTACCAGGGGAGTGCGATAACAGCCCACGTGCGTCGCTCACTAGAACGCACTGTAGGATATGTGGAGGGGTCACTCTCCCACAGAACTAGTCCCGGGTACAGCTTTTGCATGGTGAGGAAGGAGAGCATGTGGGTAGAGCAGAGCTATGAGCTGTTTTTCTAGTCATTACTTAGTTACCATTTCATGTGAAAGAAACTGAAGTGCTCACACTATCATCTCTTTACACAGTGCGTTTTGGTATGATGGTGGGATGCCTTACATTTCAGCTTTGGATTCTTCTACTTTTTTCTGTTTTGTTCTGGGGCTTTTTGTTTGGTTTTTTTTTTAAAGTCTGGCTAATATCTTGCTTCATTTTATCTTCTTTGCTCAGATATTTTAATAGAAAACTTATTTTTAAGGTTTTGCAGCATGAAATTGAATTTTAATTCCAAATATTGCATTAAAATGAACAGTTATCCCAATGCATTTCAGTCTAACTTTAGTTGCAGCTTTATTGTTCTCATTCTGATTTTTTTTTAAGGTTTTCCAGTTCTCAGGAGATAGTGGACTGAGGGAACAGCCAGGTCTATTCTATTTTGGTCTGGCAATTTTTTTGAATTACTGTGGTTTTTTTTTCTTGATTCCTCGAGAACCAGTGTTCCACTCCAAGATAAGCAAAGTTCCATTGATGTCCACTGCACAGAAAAGTTGTTTTATTGCCTTTTCTTATTACACATTGATCCTGGTCTCATATATGCGCTACACCCTTCCCTTTCTGAAGGGCAGTTAACTGCCCATTTTTGAAAAATAAGATATAAATAAGGAAGCAATATGTAATGTGTCTTGATCTTGGTTAATTGTGATTATTGGAACCAGATAAATTGTGTTGCATTGTAACAGTACTGTGAGCTTTCCGAGATACAGAAAGACTGGTATTTATTACATTTTCATAGATTTCTCAAGTTTCCTTCTTCTTTAGGATCTGTTTTGCAACCATAAAGAAAAGAAAATGGTGATATCCTACACTCTCCTCCTCGTTTACAGTGTGTAAGAAATATTATGATAAGAAATCTATAGAGTTGAACCAACCAAGAGTGTTTTCTTTTGTCAGGAAAGGACCATTGAGCGCCTAAAGGAACAGCGTGACAGAGATGAACGAGAGAAACAGGAAGAGATTGATAACTACAAAAAAGACATTAAAGACCTGAAAGAGAAAGTCAACATTTTACAAGGAGATCTCACAGAGAAAGAGGTTGACCAGCAGAATGACTCTGTTGTGTTAGAATTTTTGGTTGCATATGTGTATGTTACAGTTTAGATGGAGAACACTCTTACTTTATCGCAATGGTCCTTCAAGGAGTTATGAAATAATATTGTTTGAGTATTTTCAAAGCATAAGTGTTTCAGAACCAGCTTTTCATGGATAGCAGGCAGTTGTCCCTTTATTGTAGTTAAGTACGCTAAGCAGTTAATTCTATTAGTAGTGGATGACTGTTGGTCAATGATAACATATACTGGAGCTGTGCTTAAAGACAGCTGAAGGCAGAAAACAAGCTTGTTCCTCTCTAAATATGGGGAGGAAAGGACAGAGGTTGATCAAAGCTGTGGGTGACAAATTGTGCAGATGTTTATTCCTTTATGCAAACAATACAGCTAGTTCTTTTGACTCCTTATTGATAGTTAGCTCGGTTGTTGGTAATGAACCAGTTGGATAGACAAATTAACCTAATTATATGAGAGAAATAGAAAAAGTTCTCTGTTCCCCTCTTGGAACTGTAACATTCAAGTCCACTTAAAATGTTTTTTCAAAACTCAAAGTAAAACAATACCAAAAAACCGCACCCAGGAAGTGCTAAGATTTTGTTTACATGGAAATAAACATTTGACAGGAAGAAAACAACCCAAAAATGGTTCAGAAGACAAGAAGCTGAGATTTCTTTTGGAGATAGGTAACATGAATCAATTTCACACCTTTGTATCTATATACGGAAAAGCTTTAACACTCAGTTTTAGACGCTGTGGCCAAATCTGCTAACCACATATGATTTTAAAAGTATTTTTATTAAAACATGACTGTCACTGAAGCACTAGTTTCAGTTTATTTGACAATTATTTTAAAACTAATTTAGACAGTTTTATTTTGATCCTAAAAATTGGAATTATATCAGGCTGTTTTGAGTGACAAGAACAACCTGAACAATTTTTTTTCTAAGTTGGATCCTGGACACAGTGTGAAGGAATAGGCAGAGAATAAAGACAACAAAACAAAACTAGCCATTGCACAGAAAGAGTATTTACTTCATAGCTATTTTATGGTTTTTATTTTAGACATCTTTACTGGATCTGAAGGAACATGCTTCATCCTTAGCGTCATCGGGACTGAAGAAAGATTCAAGACTCAAGACACTGGAGATTGCATTGGAACAGAAAAAGGAAGAGTGTTTGAAGATGGAAACTCAGTTGAAGAAGGTAATCTTACTTCATAGTTAGATCTGCGGTGTAAACATTCAGCGTTAGATGAATTGGCCGTGTCTACACAGAAAACTTTGGATCTTAAGTTTCAATCAGGTCGATTTCTTTTCAGTAAGTACTGTGAAGTGGTGTCCATGTGAACCATGTTAGAAGCTAAGCTCTTCAAAAAGTAACTTTCAGAGACTGCTGATCATTTTGGACTTCATTTACATGCAACATCAGTGCTGTTGACTGGGGTTTTTTTTGACCGGTACTAGGAATTACGTACATCCTCTGCCTCAGTATAATTCATATCAGTAATTGTCCCATTAAACTGGTGTGACAGTTAAAAATGTAACTGCTAAAACTTTTCATTATCAATGCATCTAGGTGTTAATGTCATAAATTCAGATGCATGCTTGGCCTGGCCCATATGAATACAAAAAAGCAAATGAAAATTATATACTGTTAGTGATGTGTTTGATACTTTGTTTTAATCTCATCACCAATCACAGCTGATACACTGGAATGAGTTTGCTGTTCAGAATAATAACACTCTATTGCAAGCAAACTAATATAGCTGAATAGAATCTTTGAATAATGTTTGCATTTGAAACCTTTATTTTAGCTGTGAGGAGCATAAATACTGCACTGTTTAGAGGAAGACTGGTTTGATTTTAGATTTTTAATTTTAAAAGAGCTGGTGATGAAGAAGCCTAAAACACTAACCAAAATAGTGGTAAGGCTTCTATGTATAAAGTTAAAACCAGACAAAAGGCAACACAATTTTTAAAAGAAATGTAAGTTTTGTGGAGTTCTAGCTGTTTCTTACGTCTGTCCAGGCAAAGGAGGAATGCCTGTGCTGTAGTATGGAACTCTGGCCTAGTTCATCAAATGAATGTGAGATCAAGTTCTGAGTCGTCAGTTAAGACTCGTACAGGATTTCTGTTTTGTGGGTGGAAGGGGGGTGCTAACGCACCTGAGAATTTTATGTAAGTGAAACTCCAGATATGTATATCTAGACCCATGCTTTTAATTTGTTAATTCTGTTACACAAAACAAACAGTTCTGTCATTTAGCATCAACAAAGCTCAATAGCAACAAAAGTTAGCTGCGTACA